>JARHVA010009552.1:0-167500 GCA_037957365.1 Torreya grandis | reverse complement strand
GCCATCCAACCCACCAAATGCATAAAGGATAAAATACTTACTAAAATATATATGATCAATATGTGAACCTACATGATGGCATACTTAAAGGACTCAAAACTATCCCCACCTTCATGAGTCTAGCTAAATGCAACATTATTTTTGAGTATCATAGGGAGGGGTTTTGTTAGGGTGGAAAAATTATTCATGAATCTCCTTACAAAGATGATTCTTCCTAAGATCTCTAGAGACTCTTATTTTTACTTGGAAGAGGGAGAGATGAGCTAGGCTTGACTTGCTTTGGATAAATTGTGAATCCCTCTTTAGAGATAATGTTACCTGTAGAGTACATTCATAAACTATGAAGATACACTTTTTACTATTAAAATATATTCCAAACTCTCTACACCTTTCAAATACTTGATCTAAATGGCCTAAATGATCCTTTGTGCACTTATAAAATATAGTTATGTCATTGAGGTAAAATAATATAACCTTATTAATGATATATTTAAATACCATATCCATGTCTCTTTGGAAGGTCAATCCTACATTTGTCAAATAGAATGGCATCCATTGGTATACAAAGGTTCCCTAACTAGTGGTGAATTTTTTTATATAGATATCACACTCTTAAACTAAAACTAGTTGAAGCGTGAGTAACCATATGACAACGAGAGTCTTTCTATGCCTATGACCATTTATAGGATCTACTACATTGGTGGGATGGGATAGTGGTATTTGAGGGAAGATTTGTTTAGATCTTTGAATTTCATAAAAATGAATTTCCCCATTTTTTTACACTGGGAATAAGTTGATAACCCATGAAGAGTGTTTAATTGGAAGTATTATACTATCTTAAATGAGATTTGAGAGATCCTTTTTCTTCAATGGTTTAAGATTTGGGTTGATTGGCCTATAATTTTAGTGGATTGGCTATGCATCAGGGTTGTTCTGAATTATGTGTTACACTAAACCTATATTAAAGCCTCTAAGGTCCTTATAGATCTATGCAAAGATATCATTATAACTATGACTAAGTTAAATTAAGCTCTTAATTTCTAGTGGAAATAATACATTGCTAGCTTTTACTACCTTTCACTTGGAAATAGTTATTTGTGTAGAGACTTCCTCTTTTTTTTGTTATGATTTAATTTTATCCTTTGAGTTGGTCATCAGAATTGAAGATGCTTTATAGTTTGACTAGCCCTTTTGGTAACTTGTTTCACTTCAATTAGATAACTTGATCTTCATATTGGGATTACAATGCACTTAGTTCTTTGCACAAGACTCTACCTCATAATTTAAGAAGATGATAATCTATTTGTCACTCTCAAACACCTTCTAATTATTTGCATTGTTAAGAACTAGTGATCTAACCATGAGCTTGATGAGTTACTCAGACTCCTTCATTATATCACATATAATGTCATACTATGCACCTATTATTACAATTCTATCCACACCAATATTATACAATCTTGATATATAAATAGTATTGAATGCATAAAATCCTTAAATCATATTAAGTACTCTATTTTTGTAAGTTTTCGTCAATCCAATTTTGGTCGTGTTCCATGCTCTAACCTAATTAACAACTACTTCACTATTGCCCAATGCATGTAGTGTCTTGATTCCTCTATTTTGTGTAATTTAGAGGCCTTAGATCAATGCTTCATATTATGAAACATTGTTTATGAAAATGAGCTAAAATATAAAGGCATGGGAATACTTATCCTTTTGAGGAGAGACTAACATCACAATCACTACAAAGCTATTTTTACTTTGTGAACCATTGAAGTATAATTACCATGTACCCTCAAGGTTTTCCTATGTATTTATGAGCTCAAGAAACATAGAATACTCTTCTAAGATATATTATTTAGCCAACCCTAATTATTTTATGTTTTAATATAGATATCACTCAAAATGTTCATGTGACCATTCATCCAACAAATTATTTGGGATCTCTTCATGTGGTGTTGCAGCCTCATGGAGAATCAAATTCTCTTCTTGATTGAATATCATCAAATTTATCTCAACTAGGCTAGAAGAGTAAGGTTTAACATGGATTATAAAGATAGGTTTAGCCTTGATGGTTACTTTATTCCCATATCTAGTTTTAAGTAACATATACAACTAATCTGAAGATAAATACCCACCAATATTTATTCTAAAGTCTTGGGAGAGTCAGATGGTGAAGAAGGGAGGTAAGTTGATGAATTTAATGTCCTAATTAATTGAGAGACTTAGGTATGCATGTAGTGAAAGATTCAAATCTTTGATGATTCCCATAGTTTTGACTATCATGCCATTGAGCTGGACTACTCCTTTTAAAATAGGGGAATATGGAAATTTTAGTATATTTGTAATATTTTTTTGCATCACAAATCTAATTTCACCTGAGTTGATCATGAAATTATGTATTATATGTTGGTTGATGATCAAAGAGATGTATAATGGGGTTGACTTGATGATAATATCCAGTTGTTTTTCTTCCACTTTGGGCTAGCATAGACTTATAGAGATGAAAGGCATAAGTTCAAACATCTTACAATCCTAAAATCTTTTCAAAGTGTCTTGCAGTAAATTCCTTTGAGACAAAATCATAAGAGAATCCCACAGGGTTACAATGACGCTCATATTTTTCATTTATTTGACTATGTTGAAGGGAATATGAAACCCATTTGACTATGTTTTTTGAATAGTAGTTTCTTCCCATATTTGTATACTAGTCTGAGGAGATTATCATCTTTGGTTAGCTTGATTTGTACACACTAAAGGTTGCATAGGCACATTCACTTATGTACCTATGTGAGTGATCTATGGTATTGAAGGGAGGGCATCAAAGTTGGTATTTCCCATTTTGTTGCTCTCCTTTTGAATCTTGTATTGAAAAAAATTAGAGTGTTCTTTCCACTTGATGTACCATTCTAATTCATGTATTTGAATTCATCCTCTTACCAATTAATGAGAGAAGACATGTCTCATTTTTTAAATTCTAATTTAATATCTCCTTCATGTGGAGACATGGTATTCATTTTCCATTTAGATTGAGACAATCTTCACACAATAAGTGCTTGGTTCATGACTCAATTTGTGTATGTGGCTTGATTATATGGTTGGTCACATGGAAAACAACATTTGAAGTCCTATGCAAGATTTTTATACACTAGTATAAGGTCTATAGAGGTGACAAAAAAATAAACTTTCTATCCATAAGGAATTCTAATATATGTGATCTGACTTTGTACTTACATGCCACCTTGATAAGGAGGTTGATTAACTTGTATTATTGAGGGAATGGTTGTGAGGATTGGGGTACTACTTTTGCTACCTTTTAAGGGTGATAAGCTCATTTTAAAATATTTGAGGTATCATTTTAACCTCATGTAATTCATCAAGGGAAAGAATAAATGAATTTGTTGGGCTCACTATGGTGGGGATAGGTACTAACATAGGTTATGAAGCTAGTTGGATAAGAGGAGGCTTTATGAATAAAATCATGGTGTCTCTAGGGGCAATTTTCCCTACTTACATCCAAAAATAATTTGCACACACAACAAATTCATAGGCATCGAGTAGTACTACACCTCCCATGGATTGAATCATCTTAGCTATATTAATATTAAGATATTCAAAATAGAAAAATGTAGTATTGGGTGATGGATTACAAAAGGGTTAGATCCTATCCCAAACTCTCTGGAGCCTAAAGTTGAATTCAACCATTATCTTATGTAGGAATCACTTTATAGTTGTGAGATAATCTATTGGGATAAGTAATTTCTCTAGTCCTTAAATTTATTGCATAATTCTTCCTCGAATTCATCCTAGTTATGAATGGAATTTGTTCTCAAGATTTGGTATCATTTAAGTGTTTTAATTTTGAAGGAAGAGTCAAATAACCTAACTACAACATTATTTTTCATGACTTGGTACACTAAGCATATATTTATGACATCCTAAATATGTTCCACAAGGGAAGTTGCATTTTTGATAGTAAATTAGGATAAGATTTTAAGGGATGCAACTAGAATGTTATCATACTAGGTAAGAATTAATGGACTGACTTCATTTTAAGGTACAAATATTTGATTTCTCTACACATCCATTAATGTGGTAAGGAACAAGCTTCCTCTAGGTATAAGAAAAATTCGAAATGGAGGTGTAGAATGAGATTTAGGGGACAACTACCTTAAACCAATCCTTTTAATAGGGGACACATATCTTCATAATCTTGTCCTTTTAGAAGGTGATGCAAAATCAATGAATTATAAATAAATACCCTTCATAGATGATCTTGTTCTTTTTGTCAAGTAGATAGGGAGCTAAAATTTATGAGTGGGAAATGCTTGGATTTACTAGGTTCTCTTACCAAACATGTGAAACACTCATTAACTAAGGGTAGCATCTCTTCCTTATCTTTCTTTCAAATTAGTCCCATTGGACATGCCAAAAATTGTTCTCATTCAAAAAATTCACCCATGGATGATATACGATGCATGAATGTTTTTGTGGTAGGGTATAGAGCACTAATGTCTTATGAAGGGCATAAAAGTGTTCAACACTGAGTGTGGAAGTGTTATCACTCACATACACATGTGGAGCATTAGTTGTCTTATCACAATGATAGGAACATCCCCAAGGTGTAAAACGCTTATGCTCTTTTGGATGAACCTCTAAAGTAAGCTAGATTCCTTCTATTTTAAGTGCACCTAGTTTGAGACCAATAGGCAGAACTTAATATCATAAACTTAAATCTACCCCAAATATAAACCTAATATTTTTGGGGGAAAATGGAGGGATAAGGTAAGAGAATGTTGGGAATATAAAGGTGATATATTTAGAATAGAGTGAGCACTCCTACTGTTATGAACACACTACAAATATTCAATAACAAGACATTATCATCCACCAAGGCCAACCTATTGCATAAGTATTTTGCATATTTGTGTGGGAACGTAGTGCAACATTGAGAGGGAAAAAAAATAATCCACATGTAATGTCTACACAAACCTAAATGTGCACAAGATATAACCTAAAATTGACTTTTGAGGTCTACATAGAGGTGCCAATAATGGACTATGGTGAGTTGGAAGAAAATTACCAATACACAAGGATGAACAAACATAAATAGAATATACAGCATAATAAGAATAGAGAGAGGTGAACTAAATTCTTATTAACTTGTAATATTCAGCCAATAAAAGTACTCTTAGAAAGAAAATTTTGGTAGCATTAGGTTGCCTAAAATGTGTTGATCCTTTTTACAATGAAGAAGAAGGATTTTATAAGATCAATCCATTTTAAAATTTATGTTCCACTTGGGGTGGAAGATACAAATTTGAATTTTACTGTGGCATTGTGACCATACTTCTTGAATTTTTTTTGGTGGTTCAGATTTAGGAGTTGGTAATTGGATTATTTTTGGGTGCACATGTGTTTGAGTGTTTAAGATTCCTAGAAAATTTAGAGTGGTGGAATATACTCATATTTTGATGTCTAACCACTAATTCTACATTTACATATTCTAACAAGGCTTTGAACACTACTAAACTACTTTTCCAATTACCACTTTATACCTTACTACCACATTTCAATCACTATGTCGGCCTCTCCTAAACTTCCACATCATTTCGTTATACCTAGGATCCATGTCAGTCTGTGAAGTAGTATGTGCATAACACAGATCACAATTTTTGATGTATGAGATCTATTATCATAGATTTTTAAAATAATGAAAAATTAGTGAAAACCCCAATTTTTAATAAATGGCTATTTTTTTATTTTCACCCAAAAACATCAAAATCTTGAAAAAATCAAAAAAATTAATTAATTAATCAATCAAAATTTGATTAATTAAAAAAATTACAACTTTTTCACTTTTTATCCTAAATTGTTTAAAAACACGTTTGAAATTTTTATGCAAAAAGATTCTATAATTCCATGTAATTTGCAAAAATCATTTTGATTTTATGAGTTGTGGAAACACACATTCCTTATTCATAAGTTGTGTAAATTATAATGGTACATGGTAGGTGCTACAAACTCTGAAAGATTGTGTTTTCAATTTTTATCATCTGGTTCTTGTTTGTGAGGTGAAAAATGTAATTTTAGACATGACATAGATAACAAAAGTCCATTTTTAATGGGGTATAATTTTTATTACATTAATAAGGATAGATGTGAAAGAGGTTTAGATTTCAAATTCCACCATAGCTTAGATGATGGTGGTGGGAGTGATGATCATATTTGTACTGACATATGTGATAATAGGATTATACCAAATAATGAAAGAGGTCAAGTGGATGTGTGGTCATAAAAATACCTTTCACCTATTACTATTCACTTAAGAATGCCTCATGTAGTACCTATTATAAATAAGTTGGGAATAAATTTTCCCCAGTAATGGTTGGATTTGAGATTCATAACAAACATTTAATGCCCATCTTTGAAGGCATATTTGTTTACAAAGAGCTCAAAAATATAATATTGGAGGCTTTTGATTGGGTCAATTTCTATAGTTTACAGAGGAGACAAAAGTATAAGAGTTAATCAAAAAAAATATTGATTATGGTGCCAAGGTCATTGTGAGTGGAAGAGTAGATAGTGAAATGGCATTCCAACTTTTTGAATATTACAAGATTATGGTTTAAAAGATCAGTTCAAAATTTGAATTGAATTGATTCTATCATACAATGGGTGATGTGTCAATCATGAACCTTGATCAACCATCCCTAGATGAGCATGTATTTTCTAGCACTATTTTAGTAAGAATATTGGGAGTGCCTTTGAAGATCTACCTAATTTGGTCATAAGTAAGGTAACCTGAAGTTAATTGTTGATATGGTTCATCAATAGTTCAAGAAAATATTCATGAAATAGATTAAAAAAAATTGTTTCAATTCTAAAGGCATGCTCTATATATTTTAGAATAAAATAGATATCATGTTCTATATGATATATAATTTCATTTCTTGTGACTATCTTAATTATTGTTAATACCAACATAATTGGAACTTTAAGCATAACTTGTAACAAAATATAACTTGATTAGCATTTTCAAGTTTTTTAGTAGGTACTAATAGAGAGCTTGAATGTTCTTACATTTCTTGGAGGAATTGTGTCAAACATTTTCATGTATTCTCATAAAGGTTTGTGCCAACATGAATGTGAAATCCATATTTTGAAGGTGTAAATAATAGGCCCATGAATTCACTTGCTACTACCAGCCTATGCCAATAAATTTTGATAGACCTCTAAGTGATACATGTATCGTTGAAGCAGTTGGTCACACTTTTCATGATTTTAAGATAAGAGAAGGAATATCTCAATGTCATATTCCCTCATATAATTTTATGGTTATAGATTGATAAATATATTGAATATAGAGGGTTCATTAAAGATCTTAATGGATAAGGTTAAAGATTTTAATAATAGTCTAAATGCACATAAAGTGAATGCGAGACCTAAAAAAAAGAGTACTACATTTTAAACATCATTTGATAAATGTTCATCATGGATTAATATAACATAATGCATGAGCGGGTAACTCCAAGAAAGAAAACATGAGACTGCAAATTGTTTTTCACTTATGAAAATTAATGCCAATGACATAGAGTAAAATAATTAATCAAGATGTGATCATATGTGAAAATCCTAAGCAATTAAGAATATAGGGTATGAATTCTTTTGTATTAAAATTTATAAGAAGTTTACTTCCCTTTGTAGCTCACCTTAATGATAAAACCATGAATGGTACAAAAAATGTGAAAATTCTCAAGCTTTCATATAAGTTTTATGCACATATAATGATTTAGAACAAGCTTCATCCTAGATAAAATATATTACTTACAAAAGATATATGGATATCTAGAGATGTTTTATTTATGATAATAATAGGGATGATAACATATAAAAAGTTGTGGATTACTCAAGATATTCCAATGTGAGAAGAGATGTATGGATTTGGATCAAAGGTCAAGAGGTTGGATTCTCTCATTCTGCATTGCAAGATCATAAAAAAATGGATGATATGGGAGTATAAATAGAGTCAAAGATGTAGAAGCAAGGCATATTTTCCTAAGAATTACAAAATAAGGATCGAGATTATCTTTAACAAAGAAAAATATGGATGAGTTTTTCATCAAGCTTCTATTCCTCTCGAATATTTTATTACACTTTTTATTTTTAAATTTTATATGTGCAAACTCATAAATGTGAGTCCTAAAAATGCACTATGTCACTTCTTATTTCTCGAATCATGTAGTTTTAATTTTCACATCTCAAAAGGAGTAAAAGCACCAAAGTATTTTTTCAACATTAAAATGGTGTAATTTATGATTTCATTTTTGCACACATTTAAATTACACTAATGCACTTTTACACCACTTAAGTGGTGCATTTTTTAAAACTCATTTTTGGATCTTGTAAAACATAGAAAAGGTGGTTATGCACCATAAACACCTCCCCACATTATAAATATGAGTGTAAGGCTCATTGTTTCACTAAATTTTGTCTATTTTATGTCTAAAGGAGAATAGAAATAAGGATGGGGATAAGTGATTATAATGAACCCAGATTTGGTTTGCACATCATATCCAGATGTTGTGAGCACACCTCTTTGGTTGGGAAGGACTACCTATAAATAATAAAACACTACCATAAGATGTTTGCTAGTAGATAAATGAGTTGGCTACCAATCTATATGCTTGTTATAGGAAGTGTGAAACTTCCCTAGAGATGATAATCCACTTTTGAGAGACAAAATAATAATAAATAATTGAAAGAGAGGTAAAGGGAGAGTGAAAGAGAGATAAATTTACCATTATTAACAAGTTGTATGTAGCATATAGTGATAGGGTGTAGGTGAGGTACTCTATTTATGTTTTAAATTATCTAAGTAGGTTTTAAAGAGGCCAGGGAATCCACAGTAACTAACTTTGGTAGGGGAGTGACTAATATCAGTTATACTACCAAGGTCAGTAGTTAGGTGATCGATGTTGGTTAGGCTACTGAGGTTAGTAGGGGTAATAATTGTCTAAGATTTTGTAAAAGGTTTTCGTAGGTTTGATAAATAGTTTGGATCAAGCTAGGGAGTTTGGGAGAGTTATGAGAGGGAGATTATGGCTTGGTTAAGTTTGGTCAAAAGTTTGGTATGTTAGGTAAAGGAGCAAGAAGCAAGGAAGCTTTGTAACTCCCTCATAGGGGTATGATCATAAGTGTGTAAAGTGATACATAGTAGATATAAAGAAATAATAGAATAAATATTTAAATAACATACAACATCAATGATTTACTTAGATGTGGTTGTCACTAAATGATGAGTGCTAGGTTGATGATACCTATCAAGGAGTCTGAACTTGAATGCCTAAATAGAGAGAACAAGTGGGTGCATACGAGCCACTCTATATGGCTAATGAGGAGCAACATCATCTAAGCATCTTGATGATGATTGAAATCATGGTGTATGAATTAATAGATCTAGATGGAGGGAGATTTTTTATTTCTTTGATAGGTGTGCTTACACAGATGATTGAGAAATGGACAATTTTTGCATAGGGTTTAGTAATTTTGGCATAGTTATAGAGAGAGTTGTGGGGTTTGAGGTTACATCAGCAATATAGTTTATGGTGGAGATATGGATTACCCAAACCCATGTGGATGGCGTCATGCAAGACATTACCTACTATAGTCACATGATCAAGGGCTTGATCCCAACAAATATCATGTGGAGACTGTATCTAACATACCTAGTGCTTAGAGGGTAGGAAAAGCAACTTGTTGGGTTGTAGATCTCACTATGGGTTAGGGGGAGATAGGATGGTGAGTTAGAGATGGTTCCCATAGCACAAGTTAAGAGGTAGTTTGGTGTACTATAGGATATTCTACCTACCTTCCATTGATATAAGAGGGATGACATAGATGTACCCTTACCATTACCCAGGAGATTGATGGGCCAAATTTTGAGGAACTGCTAATAGGGCCAAGTGTTGGGGACCTAGGGTGTATAGTGGCCTATATATCTTGGTGGGTAAGGTTACATCTAATGATGGAGGTTAAGAGGCCACCTCCAAATTTATAAGGGTTAGTTAGAGAGAGGGATGTAGTATTATAGGCTCAAGATACCATAGTATAGGCATGATATGTAGTATTGAGGTTTGAGAGATAGCTTAAGTAGAGGTTTTGGCCTTATAAGGTAGGTGGTGATGTTATAGGGTAAGACCAAGGCTCTATAGCATCAAGTTGTAGCACTATAGGGCTAAGTGATTGTTTTATAGGGTCAAGTGACTATAGTGATAGTAGAGAGAGACAATCTAAGAGTCATAAGCTAGGCCACTCCTCCTCTTCCACCACCATAGGGACTAGTATAGGTTGTGCCATCATTAGGTGTGATGGTTCCTCCATTAGCTATCTATATGGTGAGGTATTTGACTAACTTAGATGAGATTGCTTACTATGAGAGGGCTATTAGAGAGTTCCCATATATATAAAGATATTCAAAGTTTAGAGAATAAGGGAGGTCGATGTCACATGCTTTAGCTTCTAGCTCATGTCAATAGAAATGGATAGAGAGTGGTGATGACATTGCCTTCTCATAACCACATAGAGAGATTTGAGGACCATGAGTATCAATGTTTTCCAATTTTTGTTGATATATGTTACATGTATACTAGCCTATGAGCTATAGATGTGAGATGTACATTTTGAGAGAGATTTATGATGGTATGATGATGTAAATGATGAACATGTACTTGATCACATATTATATATATGAGATGTTCAGTTAGTGCCATGTGTTTATTTGAGATGCATTAATTATTATTATGATGTTGGCATAGATGGTGTTTATTTTATGATATGGTAATTTGGATGTTAATGTTGATCATGTTATTTGAGGTTAGACTAGGCTTTCCCACTTATGTGATGGTATATGCATAGTTGATTGGTTAATTTCATCTTATCATTTTTCCATGTTTGTGATGGTGTATGATTAAAACAAATAGAGTGCTTATGTTAGTTTATTTCAATATTTTTCCATATTTGTGATGGTGTATGCATAAAATAAATAGATTGGTTATGTTAGTGTTGGTAAGACATTGTTTTTCAGCTCAAATAAAGATATTGACATGTGATGTGGATGGGAAAATAAAGAGGAAAAATGCTCATGCATTGGTAAAGACCATAATTTAGAACATAAATAGGATTAGGAAAATGAGCCTCTTTCATGCCTTATATCTTTGAACCATTGTGTTTGTTAGAAAAGCATCTTGTTTACCATATGTTAATTGAGCTTCATAGTCCCTTGAAATATTATGAGGGGAAAAAAGGTAGAATGAGGAAAAATGTTTAGATAACATAACCTACCAAGTGGAAATGATATTTCCATTTTATCGGTGACCTAAGAGCTAATATAGGCATGTCCATGACTTAAAGCTTTGTTTTTATATAAACTAATCAATGTGGGAAGACTACAATGGGATTTTTTATAGGTTAAGGTCATGCAAAGAGGTGAAGAGCTCTTTGCATTTATTTTTCCCTTTGAGAATAAATCTTGGCATAGTCATCCTTTAAGGGAGTGGTCTAAGAATTTGTTTTTAATCTTGAATAAATATCCTTTAAGGGAATAGTCTATTGATAATAACAAATGGAAGTTATGTAGTTATCCTTCAAGTGAACAGTCTATGTTGAAAAGCATGACCTGAGATTTTATAACTTTTTCAAATATCCCATTTGTTTCTTTTTTGGATTTTTTTCTTTTAGTCATAGACAAGACTATAGAAGCTTAGGAGTTTTCCACTATGTGGATAAACCCATACTACTAAGTAAGTTATCTAAGTGTATAGGAATATAGATAAAGAGGAAGGGGAAAAAATGTACTAGGGATGCTCAAGGGATGATCTCAATTTAAACATGAAGTAAAGCGATGTTAGTGTAACAAAAGAATGGTCATTGATGTAAGGCATTTAAAGGCTCAGGTTCTAGCCTTCCTTCAAGAGAAGATAAGTGATAAGTTCTTGAACCATACTTGTGAGTTATGATATAAGGTCCAAGTGAATTAGGAGAAAACTTACCCTATTTTCTTTTCTCTATGTTCATCACATGTTGATTTTATTTTAAGATGAAATATCCTATATTGGAATCTCACTCTTTGAGGTTTTTGTTAAAAGCATGTTTGATATGCTCTTGTTAGATTTGGAGATGGTTGAGGGATATAAGAGGGTGTTTATCAAGTAATTTAAGTCGGGCCAAACATTCTTTGTGAAATTCATTGTTAGTAAGTATGTCATGTAGACAAATGTGAAGAGAAGAAATCTGGACCTCAAGAGGTAAAATATCCTCTATCCCATATACCAATGAAAAAGGTCTAGCACTTGTAGGGGTTTAAATGATAGTGTGGTAAGCTCATAAAGCAAAAGGGATGTGTGTGTGCCAATCCTTACCCATATTGTTGACTACCTTCATGAGAACTTTGGTCAAAGTTTTATTAGAAGCTTTTGCCTATCCATTAGCTTGGGGATAGTATGGTGATGAGAATCTTACTTTGATTCCAAATGCATCACAAAGATATTGAATAGTATTGTTTTTGAAAGACTTGCAATCATATGTTATAGTCATGTTAGGTACACCAAAATGATAGATGATGTGATTATTAATGAATTCAATAATTTTATCATCTTTAATGGAAATGAGAGGGATGGTATTAACCCACTTGGTGAAGTATTTAGTGGTAGTAGTGATAGAATGATGATGGAGTGATGCATGAGGGTTAATATCTCTGATTATATCTAAGCCCCATTAGGAGAAGGGTCAAAAGTATTTGGAAACATACAATGCATGACTGGGAATGTTAAGGAGGTTAGCATGTTGTTGACACTTGACACAATGCTAAATGTATTCAACACAATATTTATGAAGTGTGGGCCAATAATAGCCAAGTTGAAGGATATATTTAGCAACTATGTGACCATTGAAATGTCAACCACAAATTCCATCATGAAATTCCTTAATAGTAAAGGGAGTCACAATACTAGTTAGGGATCTAAAGAGAAGACATTCAAAACTTCATTTGTAGAGAAGTCCCCCTAATATAGTATAATGAGAGGCACATTTTATGAAGGCCCTTTTCCCTTGATTAGAAAGATCAGGAGGGGTAATAGAGAAGGAAAGATAATCCTTGAATTTTATATATTATAAGTCTTATGGGTTGGTTGTTACATTTTAAACAAAGAGGATGTTAGCTAAGACATAGGAGGGCAATGTTAAGTGATACACGATGACATAGATTCTCTTAGATGAAGATGAAGAAGGTATGTTTGAAGCAAGTGAAGCCATCATGTCAAAAAAAAATTTGTAGATAGGGTAATAGTTTGCAATAGATAAGAGTCAAATGATCCTAGGAGCGTATCTACATGATATTTATACCACCATATAATTTTTTTTGCATAGGTAGGAACCATTAACTTGGTTAACCACTAGCTAAGGATCACCAAAAATGGTAATAGATTTGGTACCTAAAAAGAGAGATATTTGAAGTCCTAGAATCAAAGCCTCATATTTGGCCATATTATTAGTGAATTTAAAATCTAGTTTAAATGATAAAGGCATAGGTTCACCATCTAGAAGAATAAGAATGACCCCTGCACCCCCACCATGTTGGCATTTAGATCCATCAAAGGACATCATAATTTAATAGGAGATATCATCAATGGAGAGTCTTACAATAGATTCATCAGGGAATTCAAGGTTTGAAGGTTGATTGTCAGGTAAAGGGGTAACAACTAACTAGTTGGTGATTATTTGCCCTTTAATAGATTTTTTTTTGAATGAACTCTAACATGTATTTAGAAATAAGCATGAGCCATTAGGATACATGTTGGTTGTGATATGGTTTGGAATGTATGTATTTGAGAGGATCAATATGGGTGACCACATAGGTTTTATGATTTAGGAGATAATGGCAAATCTTAGAGGTAAAAAATACCAACACAAGGAAAAGTTTTTCAATGTGGGTATATCAAGTCTCATAATAAATAAGTGTGTGGCTAATGTAATAAACTACCTGCTCTCAATGTTGGTCAATTTGGTGTGTAATCATAGCACCTAGAGAATGGTCTATTATGGAGAGTATAGGTAAAAAGGTTGATTTTCCTTATGTGAAATAAGAATCAATGGGGAAAGGATGTATTGTTTAAGTGCATCAAAGGCTTCCTGGCAATCTGTATCCATTAGAAGGAGACATCCTTTTTAAGGAGATGGTGAAAGGCTTGGCAATGATCTAACAACTAGGAAATGAAGCATAAAATTGATTGAATTTTTCCTTGTAGGCTATGGAGTTGTTTGATATTAGTAGGTGGATTAATTTCTAGGATTTCTCTAACCTTAGAAAGATCGACCTTGATACCATGAAAAGAAATGATAAAACCTAAGGGTTTACGAGAAAGAACACTAAAGACACATTTCTTTGGGTTTAGTCAAATGTTATATTAGAGGAGATGAGTGAATATGGTTTTGTGAATTGTCAAGTGTTATTGATGAAGTTTAGATTTTCTGAGTAAGTCATCTACGTAATATTGAATTATTCTATGTAGGAGATCATGGAAAATGTAGGTCATGGTGCATTGGTAAATTGTACCCACATTTTTTAGGCCAAAAGGCATGACTTGATAATATAAAGTCCCACATGGGTTAATAAAGGTGGTCTTGTGTTATCCTCAAGAGTGACCAAGATTTTATTATATCCAAGGAATCTATCCATAAGTGAAAACATCTCATGGTTGGCTGTTAGATCAAGAAGTTAGTCGATATCAAGCAATGGGAAATCATATTTTGGAAAAGTGAGGTTTAAATCATGATAATAAATGTAAATATAGATTCCCCTAATAGCTTTTTTGATAGGAAAAATATTATAAATCCATTGTCGGTAGTTGATGGGTTGGATAAAGTTAACAAAAAAGAGGCATTGGAGCTCTTTTTTGACAAGGAGAATGATATGAGGATGTATTTTACGAAGCTTCTACTTAATAGGTTTAGCATCTTGATTGGTGATAATGTTATGGGTGATTATAGAGGGGTAAATACTAGGCATGTCATTGTAAGACCAAATTAAGGCTTTGCTATGGTCATTAAGAAATGTGGCACAATTAGCTTGCTCAGAGGAATCTAAAGATTAACAAATCTTGAGGATGTGGGGGTTATCATGAGAGGGCAGGATGATGTCAATGGTTGATTCATTTAACATAGCTTGCATTTTAGATGGGAGTGATCATTGGATATATGAATCATCTGCACCCATGTAAGTGACAACTATATCATCATCATGACATTAGATAGTGTTAAAAGTGGGAAAATCTTCATCAATTATTTCATGATGAATGAGAGGAAGGGGCCTTATTTCCTTACCCTAATGATAGGTGAGAGGCCCCAAATGGATGGAATTTATTACATTCTTTTTGGAGGTATAAATACCTCTAATTCAATAGGTGATAGTGGAGAAGGAGAGACTGGTTATTCAATAATTAGTTCATGGGAGGTTTAAGGGAGTTAATTTAGTTTGTCATATCCCACCCCATGCCTCTTTTTCACATTTTCAATTGTGTTCCTAGTAGGATATTCAATAGGCATATGGACACCTTGTTCGTAATGACACAAACCAAATCATTTCTAAGCACACTTATAGAGATAGGTTTGAGCTAATCTAGGGTTACTTAGGAAATAGAAGTCATAGGTAAATGGTTGTGGTAAATAAGATAATATGCTAATAGCAAGAGCTTAATCAATTCCTCCATATGTGAAATTGGTTTGAAGGTTAGAGGGTCCATAAGGGATGACCATCCCAATACAAGGATCATAATTTAGGTGAATGTAAATCCTTCCATATTCTTGTGGAATGTGGAGCATATCAAGCATCAATAAATGATATTTAATGAGTGACATTCATTGAAAGGTTTCCTTCATGGGATCTTTGTTAAGAATTTATGTTGATGATATATGTGTAACTACGGGTGTGGAGCTTGTAAAAGATTCAAAAACATCATGTGAGGAAGAAAATGTTTTCAATCAGATGAGAACATCATTAGGACTATAGTTTATATTACATGTTTTAAGTGGGGGTGGGTTAGTAGGTATAACATGTACTTGTCTATCATACTAAAACTTGACACAGTAGGGTAAAGTTGAGGGTACACATGCCATATCACATATCCAAGATCATTCAAGTAGTATGTTATATTGGAACTCTCCCTCCATAACATAGAAGAGATCAATAATTATGTATGGACCTACATAAATATTTAAGACAATAGTCCCCACCATAGTAGTTGTAGTATCATTAAAGGAACAAAGTACCACATTAGTTTGAGACATGTAATTATTAGGAAGGGCTAGTTTTTTATAGTCATGGGTGGAAATAATATTAATACTATCTCTTACATTGATCATTACTCTCTTGATATGAGTCTAATCAATATACACGGTAATAAAAAGGGTGTAATCTTGATCTTCAGGGTGTTGAAGTGGAATTTTTGAATAACTAAAAGAAATAAATGAGATGGAGTTAAGGGATTTGACCAAATATGTAAGAGGTTGGGGATCATCTGATTATACCTCAATTACTTACAAAGCACTAGTCAAATCTTGATGATGTTGGGATGAGATTTGAATTAACTCATACAAAGACATTTTCACAAGAGTTTGGTGAAGTTGTTTCACCATTGAGCTTTGGATAACATCTGAAGATGTTGTTTTAGGAACACCCAAGATGGAAATCTTAGGGTTTTTAGGGAGAGTGTCTTTGGTAAAGGGATGGGTCTAAGGTGTAGTGACATTTTCCTTAACTTTATATTTTTGGTTTTGTGACCGTGTGGTCACATTAATTTTGTTAATTTGAAAATTTGGTGAAATAGGTGGTAAAAGGGTTACAATGACAT
This sequence comes from Torreya grandis, assembly GCA_037957365.1. Classification (NCBI taxonomy): domain Eukaryota; kingdom Viridiplantae; phylum Streptophyta; class Pinopsida; order Cupressales; family Taxaceae; genus Torreya; species Torreya grandis. The sequence goes on along the minus strand of JARHVA010009552.1, from coordinate 150,593 downwards.
CTTTGGGTTTGAATTTAGGTAGAATAGTAGGAGGCACTATTGATGCCAAAGGTGGAATAATGGGAAGGTTAATGGAAGTATCATAGAAGAGAGTGTCAACATCGAAGTGTTACTGAATAACCATTATGAGGGATTTATAATTCTTTGTATCATGTCCAAGTGAATGATGATATAAACATACTTGTGTATCATCAAACCAATATGGCTTCATTCCAAGAGGACTATAGGTCTTAATGGGAGGAATATTTATTAACAAATATTTCAATAATTAATGTAAGAAAAATATTTGACAGCTTGCAAGTTGGCTTACACTTATTATACTAATAGGAGTGGACACCTTCTTTTATTTTGATGTTGGAAAGGTAATTTTACATGGTGTCTTGTTTAGTGATGGTAGAGTTACGTGTTTTTCTATTACTTTCTTAGTGTCAGATGTGAAAGGCCTATCAGATGGAAAAGGTAGGAGTGGAGGTATCATAACCTTTTGTTTGTCTTGGTTAGATAATTTTCAAACTAAAATAGAAGGGTTTAGCCCCAAAATAGATGGTAAAGTTGAGGATTGAAGAAGGGATTGATAAGATCTAGGCAGCTTAACATTCTTCTATATTTTAGGGTAAGAAATTCTAACTTGTAGTTGAGGAGTTAAATCTAATTTCACTTGTGGATGAATTAAAATAGAAATGGGGTATACACCTAAGGGCCTGATCTACTTTAGTGTATCAAATTCCTATGAGGATGAGGGTTCTGACATATATGGTTAAACTTCTATTTCTTTCAGTGAATAAGCTCTAGCTTTGTCAAAAACCTTAGGTAAAAGGTATTAATGGGATTGGTAGTAAAGGTCAACATTCATTGTGTTGGATATGGAGTCTTAAGCCAATTCTAAAATGTTGCATGTTGAAGCTTCGTAGAGTCAAGAAATTCTATATTTTTCACCTTAACATGAGAAGGTTTTTCAATAAGTTGACATAGACCTTATGGTTGTGCCTTTAGAAAGATGTGGTGTTTGGGAAAGAGGGAAATTATTGGTTTTTGCTACTTTGGGCCAAAGATGAGAATAAATTGAATGGGGTATTCTTTGATAAAGATAGGAGAAGAGACTTGGTCTACCATGGGTGGAGGGGAGATAGACAAATTAGGTTCCTCAAGAGGGTAAAACATAGGTATTATGGATCCCTCAACATGTGGGAGAGGCATGGAAAAAGTATGATATTCCATAGGTAAAAGAAGGGGTAAGAGCTATATAATTTGAGTAGGCATAATAGGTCTCTCATCTATTATGGGAGTGGATGATATGGACTCTTCTAGGTGCTAAGGTGAAGTTGATGGGGTACCACTCTTTATAGGCGGAGGAGAAGTAGGTGAAGGAAGTTCTTCAAGAGGGTATAATAAAGGAATGATGTTCCCTTCAACATGTGATTGAGGAATAGGTAGGGTGTGGTTTTTAAGTGGTAAGAGGATAGGTAATATTGGCACAAATATAATTAGCATCATAGGCTCCTCGGGTGGTAAAAGGAATGGTAAAGGAAGTTCCTCCTCTTGAGGGAGTGGAGCAGGTGAAATAGGCTCTTCTACCCAAGGAGGAATAATGGGAAAAATAGATGCCAATGAATGTGGTGGAGGAGTCAATGAAATAAGTGTCTCTTATTGAGGGGTAGGTTGAATTGAAGATAAAAGAAAAACCATATTAACCATATGGATATTATGATCACCTGAGTTAGTTATGGACTAGACAATATTTTGATTTGGTGAATGGTTAGGAAAAGGGTGTTTAAACACATTCATACTTTGATTATGAGGTGCATTGGGGTTATCTAATATGAGATCACCTCTATCAAGAATATCTTGAACAATTTTCTTGAGTTTCTTATAATTATTAGAGTTGTGTCCTTTAACATGATGGTAATTACAAAACTGATCTTCCTTATACCAAGTTGGGATAGGATGTCAAGGGTAAAACTATATAGGATGTTTAATCTAAGGAAGGGTTATGACACATTGTTAAAATAGTTTCTCTAAGATGGATGTATATGATTTCGTAATTGGAGTGTATTGTCTTTGTTCATACCATTGTTGGACTTTCTTGGTCAGATTTTGAGAAGTTGAAGAGTTTGATTAGTTTATGGTTATGGAAGAGGCTAACTTAATAGCCATTTTGTTGGTGGAGACTTTAGCCATTTTGTTAGAGGGAGAAGTTTTATAAGACTCATTTGTCTTGTTATTGGGATTATTACTACGCAACTTGACTTTGCCTTCATCAATAGTATGAACCTCTAGTTTCTATGCCATTGTAAAATCTTCATTAATGTGTGGAAAGTTAGTACCCAGAGTATGGATGAAATGTGATTATCACATGCCATTGATAAAATCTCAATAAGCTCAAGTTGGGGTAAGGAGAAGGAGAGTCGATTGATCAAACTTCTCCAATGAGTGACAAAATTTGCAATAGACTTATCATCAAATTATCTGATAGAATATAGGTTTGTTATAAAAAAATTCTTAGAAATGTTAATAGATAAATGGTCAACGAATATTTGTGAAAGTTGGGTAAACAAGAAAAGGGAGTGTTGATCTATATAACTATACCAATCCAAGGTAACACCTAAAAGAGACATAAACAAAGTGTGAGTTAGTAAGACATCATCATGTCTTATTAAATAACAAGCTTATCTAAATGCTTGAAAGTGTTGTTGTGGGTCCTCTTTACTCTAGAAATGAGTAAATTTAGGGCGATTCCATTGAATTGGATAAAGGTGAGTAGGCACAAAAGTATGGATTGGTTCATTGTATATTTGATCATAAGATAACACATTCTTTGAACTAAAAATGGATGTCTCGAGATTATACATCTTGTCCATTAGCATCTTAATAAGGTCTAGAGGGGGATTAGTTTGGGGGATTCCTCCTAATTTATAGGGAAGCTGATAGAAAGTAGAGGGAGAATATTACATAGCTTGTTGAGGTTGTGTCAGGGCAACATAAGGATAATGAGTCATAAGTAAAGGTGTGGAAAGAAAAGGGAGTTATCCCATTGGGTTGGAGATTATGCCTTGGTTAGTTGTTATTACAGGTTAAATTATTGGCATGGTTAGACTAGATGAAGGGTGAGTCGTAACTTAAGTAATTATAGGTATGAGGGTCGATGGAATAGGTACCACTAAATTTTGGAATGGGGTGTGACTTGGCTAAACTAGTTGTGGTTGTGAAAGTAGGGAAGTTAAATCAATGTTTAGGTGGGATTGGATAGTTGGACATGCCATATTTTGGACATTATTTATAGTTAGGTTACTCATCAAAGTGGTGGTTTGGATAGCCATGGTGAAAATAGTAGAGGCAACTAAAACTGAGGTTGTTTCCATTAAAGAGGTTGGCATACCATAGATTGGGTCACTCAAAGAATTACAGGTTCAACTCATAATAAGGTAATGCTAAAGGGATGCCACATTACAATCAAGAGATTTAGAAAAATATTGATCTCCCTCAAGTACAATGGGAATTTGGTTAGGGTTAGGAGTATGTTATGTATCTAAAGTATGCTCCATGATAGAATTATAAGTGAGATGGGAAGGTGGAAGTGGTTGCTAGCTTACGTAATTAGTAAGATTTTTGGCCTGAGCTCATGTTAATACCATGTAAGTGGTGGTTTAAATAGTTTTTCTATACTTTATTTGAAATAAAATGAAGAAAAACTAGGTTTGAGTATAGGGAAATGGGCTATTTTAGCTTGTTATTTTGGGTAGATGAAATTACATAGTCACCAACATTGATAGGGATGAACGATATCAGTAGGAATAGTTAACTGACTTCAATGGAATAACTAATGTTGGTAGGTAAATTCTAGTAATATCGATAGGATTAATCGATGTCGGTCATTATGAAATCTTAGAAAAGGGAAAATATGATTTTTTTAGAAATTAGAGGCTAAAAATAGGTAAAATAGTGGATGTAAAAGGACTGTGTAAGAAGGAATAACACTAAAAAACTTGAGATAATAGGTTATACAAATTGAGCTTTTGAAATAGTATTGATTTTGTGAATTAATAGAAAAGCATCCTTACCAACTAAAAAATATAGAAGGCAATTGAAAAGAAAAAACATGAAACATTTAGCCAAAAACTATTAAGTCCTAGAGATTATTCTTTTAGTCTCATGTTAGCTTATGCCTTAATCATATAGTGAGAAGAGAATTTAGTTATCAAAGGCACTAGAAATCAATCTAGATCTAGTTTTAGGTTAGTTTTGGTGCTCAAGAGGAAATCTATACTAGACTAGGTATATGGCTTGTTATAGGAGATTTCTCTCTGCACTTCACAAACCTAGAGTTGAGCCAAGCCACTTAGATAAAATATACCTTCTATCTAGAGATTATACTCTACTAGAGAATGGAGTGGGTTCTCCCCTTGGTGATGGTCGGGTAGCATAAGGTTGTCCACCAGGTGATGAAATCCTGATAGGCCTTTTCTCAAGTGAATTTAGATTCTTATTTATGTGAATGTGATTTGGTTGTGTAACATAGGTGTACTAAAATTTATTCAAAATGCTTGTAATTAACTAGGTGAATTAATATGCAATAAGTAAACTATGAAATGTAGTAAGTTTTAAATGCAAATTTAAAATGTTCAAATTCAAATGAAAATAGAGAGGAAATATGAATAGGGTATGAATTTGACTATCCTAATGTGCATGCAAGAGGAAGTAAATAAGGGATTATCTTTTTTTTTTGTAAAATAAAATGACAAATTGCTTTTAGAGGCAAGGAGAAAAGAAAGAAAATTTTAGTTTAATGCCTGTTAAATAGAGAATAAGATATTGAATTTTTTGTTTTTAAGAGAAAAGAGAAGGAAAAAGTGAAAGAAATGAGATTTTTGCTATAATTAACCTATATGAATATTTAAAACAAGAAATGAACCCAAGGAAAACTCCAGGGTCCCATTGGGCATGTCGAAAATGTTTCACTAAATTTTGTCTATTTTAAGTCTAAAGGAAAATTGAAACAAGGATGGGGATAAGTGATTAGAATGACATAGATTTGGTTTATGCACCATATATAGATTTTTTGAGCACTCCTCTTTGGTTTGGGATGACTACCTATAATTAAAAAAACAATTCCACAAGATGTTTGTTAGTAGATAAATGAGTGGGCTACCAAGTTATGTGCTTGCTCTATGAAGTGTGAAACTTCCCTAGAGATGACAATCCACTTTTGATAGACAAAACAATAATAAATAACTAAAAGAGAGGCAAAGAGAGATTTAAAGAGAGATAAAATTACTATTATTAACAACCTATACATAGTAGAGAGTGACAGGGTGTAGGCGAGGTTCTTTGTTTGTGTTTTAGAAATTGTCTAAGTAGGTTTTAAATAGGCTAGGGAATCCACAGTCATTAACGTTACTAGGGGAGTGACTAATATCAGTTATACTATCAATTTTGATAGTTAGGTGATTGATTTTAGCTAGGATATTGAGGTTAATAGGGGTAATAAGTGTCTAGGAGCTTGTAGAAGGTTTTCTCAGGTCTAGGAAATTGTTTGGATTAAGCTAGGGAGGTTAGTAGAGTTATGAGAGGGAGATTATGGCTTGGTTAAGTTTGGTCAAAATTTTGGTATGTTAGGTAAAGGGGAAATAAGCAAGGAATATTTTTAACTCCCTCATGGGGGTACGATAAGAAGTGCATAAAGTGATGCAGAGTGGACATAAATAAATAATAAAATAAATATTAAAATGACCTACAGTATAAATGATGTACTTAGTTATGGTGGTCACTAAATGATGAGTACCAGGTTGATGGTTCCTATTAGGGAATCCAAACCTGAATGCCTAAACTGAGAGAACAAGTTTTTACTATTGGTCCTCAAGATCTTAGTTGTTGATTATGATTGACTTACGTAGGGTGATTGGAACTCTAGATGTCAAAAATAAATGTTGAGACCCTGAATGAGAGTAAGAATCGATATTCTTAATTTCTATTGACTTGAACTATAGGTTGGAGTTTGGATTGTATTTCCAATGTTAGCAATCCCACTGATGTCAGCTGTGGGTTGACCAATGTTAGTGGCCCTAGAATAGGTAAACCTTTCTATTTTTGAATTGATTTTTGTTTTTGTGCATGCCAAGTGTGACACCCATTATAAAATGGTAAAAATAAGAGGCTATGAAGGAAGCAATTGTTTAGGAATTTAGTTTGGAAGTGGGAATAGGTATTAGGTAGTTAGGATGAAGGGACCAGGTCTTGAGGTGACTCATCAAGGGAGAATTAGTCATAGGGTGAGGTGGCTAGGTAAGGTGGCAATAGGAGTTTTTTATTAACTTAATAAATTATTTTAAATTAATTAAATGTGTGAGAGGTAAAAGTATGGGTTAAGGAGATCAATTTTTATTATTAAAATGGGTTTAGGGGGGGTTTGACACAAGGAGTTATGCACATGTGTGTGACATAATTTTGGTGTCTACACTCATTTTACAAAGGAATTCTTGGTCGTGAAATTATGTAGAGATTTTTTTTGAAGAGATGAGATTTGTTATCAATTCAATAAAGATTGAAATTGGGAGATTTTACAAGCTTTATATTTGAAATATATTCATGAATTATATATTTGTATGTGATTCACTTGTTTCTATATCTATACTTTCAATTTATCTTCATAATCATTACAAAATTTTCAGATATGGGTATTTCACATTAAGTATTTCTTTTAGAATCTTCTTATGTTATTTATATGAACGTGAAATCTTGAAGGGGTTTAAGTAATGTTTCGATTTTATTTTTATGATTAAATATGGGATGATTTTCTTTGGTCTACTATAAGTATTATAAAATTGTCTCAGTGTATGTTTTTTACTATTAAGGGTGTAATCATCTTTACCATCCATTGAAAGAGAGATTTCCATGCACACGGTGTTTTCCCTTCTTGGACTATTATGGTAAGTTTATGTATATATCTACCCAAAATTATATTTCATTTTTATGAGGGTTATCATAGTAGCTTATGTATTTAATAGAATTTAATAACCTTATTTTGCATTATTTATTTCCTCTCTCTATTCTTCCCTTCTTTCCATTATTCTTCCTTTCTATCTCCTTGATGTACTTTTAGGTTAAAAGTATGAAACCCCCAATAGAATTTTTTTCATATAAATAGTTGTAAATACTTTTCTCCTAATTTTCCCTTTTTGTATTTCAATAAATGTAGATCCACCTAATAATAAGAGAGGGACTCTGTCTTTTATTACTGACTAATGTAAGGACATAGTTCCCACACTGTTGACTTAAAGTCACTAATTTGTCCCCCTAATAATTTTGTGAGCCAACAATATCATAGGAGTGAAACTTTATGATTTATTTTATGAATTCATCATCAACCCATAGGGACCCTTTAAATAAGAAGGTATAAAAATATGGAAAAACCTAGGTGCACTACTTATGATTCAAAATTGCTTCTTATGTACCTTTGCTTGTGCTATCTGAAGATTAGGGCTTTATATCCTTGATCTTGTGCACCCTTTTGGATTGTGAGATGAAGGATACTACATGGGGAACACATTAGGAACTCTTCATGAATTCAATTAATTACTTAGTCAATGTGCATATCTATGTTGACTTATTTAGGCATAGGTTTAGATGGAAGGTGTTTGTGTATGGTTTGATTTTAATAACTCAATACTTCATAGGTGAAAAAATATTATATAGGGTTTTTATGAGTTTTTTCTAGTCTATGGGTGCCTTATAAAGTCAATGGAACCTATACCCAAAATATCTAAAACTTTTTCCAATTCACTCATGTCTTTGGGTGACTACTAGTTATATCTAGATTATACCATGATAATGGTCATTGGGCACATGGTTGATCATGTATGCTTGCCACAATATGTCCCTAACAATATTTTTAAAAAATAAATTACTTATCAATTATAGAAATGTATTGATGAAAATTTAACCAAAAGAATAAAAAGAACATTTCATTGCTCCCATCCCATAATTAGGAAGATGTGTTACACCTTCCATAGGTATTTTAAAGAAGCTAGCAATTCTAAGAAATCCTATGCATTGGATATCTTTCCCAATATTTATTGGGACCCCTATGGTATCCATAATCTAGAAATTCACTATAATCATGAGCCCTATGACCATGATTTCCTATTTATCAATGCAAAAGATGAAATAGAGGTCTTAGAAAGGGCTAGAATATTGGAGTAAGTGAAGATTTTATCAAGGTAATTCCAGAACATCCTTTTATCACACTTGAATAAGCATAATAAATAATTACACCACAATGAGGATAGACCTCCTCAAATTTTATAACAAGAGACATTTCAAACAACTATAGGATTAATGTTAAAACCCCCAAAATCCACCACCATGATGATGGCTATAGAGAAAAAGTAGGGTGAAGGGGAAACTTAATTTGCTACAACACAAATAGAAGAATAAAATCATCAAGCCCACAATTAAACTAAGTAAAATAAAGAAAGAACATATAGAAGAAATAATTCATGCAAAGGGTAACTCTAGTGGAAAGGAAAAGAAGCTTATTTGTATAGAATATTATAATTAAGAAGACCTCACACCTACTATGGAAAATTTGGCAACCACAACATCTAGTGTGACAATACCTCTTCTTACACAACAAATGGTTTATCCTTTAACTACGAAGATAATTTTATGCTATAAGAGAAAGTCAAAGGTGGGAAATCCCTAGGTATAGTCCATAAAGGGAATGAGTGAGTAGATAGAACCCTCAATTGAAGGTGATTAAATTGGTGAAGTATATGAATAGGAAATGAAGAAAGATAACATTTTTAAACTTGTAAGTACTAAAATAAAAGGCACCCCTTATGTGTGACAAATCAAGTAAGGGTTTGATACCTACTACTCCCCCATGACACTCTTCAATTTCCACATTTTTATTTTTCACTTCTATCCCTATTGTGTCATTGCCTCCATCAAGACCTATTTCCACATCTATTATTGTACCCATTTCTTTTGTTTCCACCTCTATTTCTATTACTACCATCCAATAAAACATTCAATTCTAAGCATATGAAACACATTTAATTTCACCCATGTTTTTCTCAAGAGAAATTCTAACCAAATAAATGGTGTCCACTATGAAAAATACAAATAATAATCTTATCTACATTGTCCACTCATTTCCACATTTGGGGAGTGCATATTATTAAAAAATAATATGGTCTTCCATGCCAATTCTAGCTCTTGAGATTAAGCCTTCAAAGGACACCCAAATAGAGGTAAAAACATTAGACCCATCATAATTTACACTTCTAAACTAGGCCAAGGAACTAGGAGCATCAATTTATAAGAGGCCATACCTAAAGATAACTAAGCTACCCACTATGAGTTCATTGTTTGATAAGTCTAGTGGCTCTATGCAAAGGGTGAGGAAAATAAATATAAAGGACAATGTTGGGTGAATATTAATTTTAGAAGATAGAGAATAAGTTCATTCTATCTCCAAGAGAGAATATAGAAACATGGGTCAGTACCCTTTCATTGAGGACTGTATGTCCTATATAGAGACCCATATTTTAGCCTTGATAGTAATCCATGACGATACCAAACAAGTAAGGGATAAGCTACATCAAGAATCGGTAAACATCAGAGAAAAATAAGTCATTAATGCTCCCTATAATATTGAGAAATATGTTTATAATGAGACATTAAGGCTATATGAAATACTATACACTATTGGTTCTTTCAAGTTACAATTAGCCCCTAAAGCAACTCTAAGGACCAAATTGTTCAAAGCTTTAAAATAAGATGAGACCAAATTAAAAAAAAATTATATAACTAAAATAAGGATTTTAGACATATAAAATTTGATGAAAATCTTAGAAGTATAAAATGCATTAAATTTAGTGGTAATCCAAAATTAGGAAGTAAGGGAATGGACAAAATCTACTAACACCTTAGTCTTGAAAATAACTAAGCATGAGAAGCAAGTAGTATAAATTTTGAATGAATCAAAATTGATGAATGCATGGGATAGCAAAAAGAACATAGTGGTAAGATATATTTTTTATAAAATTCTGAAATAAGTCTTAGATAACTTCAAACAGATTCTACACGGGTTAAATTTACATGACATTGAGGCTAAGTTAAGTTCTATGAGGAAGAAGGCCATAAAAGCAAAGATCTTTTAAGTTGGCTTTAGAGCCACAAAATCTAAGCATGAAAGTTTAATAACATAATTAAATAATGTGAATAAAATATATATTATTTATATGATCAAAATAAGGACATAACATGCTATTGTATATAAACACCATCAATAGTTGGAGGCCAAGAATAAGTGTAACTCCATCTACTAGTTTAGTAGCCTAGACTCTAGTTGTGTCCAAAATGTAGATATTTTTATATCAATTATGTATGTAATTTTACATGTAGTATTTATTTAAACTAACTATGGATATTTATGATTCATTACATTCATGTTATAATCAACTTAAGTGTTTTTTTAAGCATGCACATATTACATGATTATTGTAATCTATAAGTTGTAAGATGTATTATAGGATGAGATGACCCCTTCCCCAATTATTTAAATATATTAATAAATTGAGTCATTGATTTTCATGCAACTATGCCATTTCTCTCTTCTCCCTTTTATGTGTTATTGAGATTTTAGCTTCTTTGTTTGTGTCAATTTAATAATTTTGAAGTGTGAAAATGCTATAGATAATCTTGGTTGTTATCATTGATAGGTACTAATAATATATATGAAAAATATATTTAAATTTAGTAAATCTAATTGATTTTAAATAATTAGTTTAGATTACATTGATATTCAAAGGTGTATATGAGTATCTTCCTATAGTATAGTTTTTTAGGTGTGTATTGTGGCTGATCTAGATACCTTCTTGGTCTAAGCTATAGTCTCTCAACTATGGGTGTGCAACAACTACTCTAAATATAGAAACCTTCAGTTGAGACAACTAAGTTTCATATACCTACTTCCCTAGACTACTTATTCATGTTTTTTCATGAGTGTGTAATAGATATAGATGGAAAACATTAGTTTTTGAGATAATCATCCACTAAATAAACAACCTTAGAAGTGACTCTTTGAGAACATAAGACTTTATTTCATGCCTTACCTTTCCATAATTTTTGAGTTTCTTTTGACATCTACCCATCATAGAATAATTTTACACCTATCCAACTCACCTAGTATTTACTTCTTTTAGATTTCAAACATCCATCCATATACCTAGTTAAACTACCTACATGCTCGACCTACTATTTGACCAACTAGGTTTTTTAACTACATAACTATAAATCATGCCCTAGAGTGTAAATTTATTTCCATAGAGATACTAAAATTTTAGAGGTTACCTCATTTATTTTTTGTGGTGTGCATAAAACCCACACCAATAGAGGTGAATTGGAATAAAAATGACATAAATGGTTTGAAAGAACATATAATGATGGATCTTTTCAACTAAAAAATATATGGAAATACAATCACATTCTACTTTGGTATAAAGTTTTTCATAATCAATTAAACATTGACTAATATAGCAAGTAACATATTCTCTACCAGTGTCATCTTATTGTGAAAAAAATTCTCCAACTAATATAGGGTAGAATATGTACATAAAATCAATGGGTAATCATTTAAAGGTGGGTGAAGAGTGGGAAAAAGAATCAGAGATTATATCATACTATCAAATAATTTTTGGCATGAATCCATCTATTTTAGAGCATTATGTTTTTGAAGAAGATAATTGACAAATTAAATATGGTAAGTCATTTATAGGACAAATTGAAAAATTTCCCTAAGTTTCCAAAGGTATGTTCGTATGTCACAAATGGTATGAGGATTAGGCATGTTGATGATAACCTTTATTTTATCAAGGTCGATATCAATGCCTTAAAGGGAAATCAGAAAACCTAAAAGTGTTCCATATGTAACTCTTAATACATTCTTATATGGATTAAGTTTGACTTTATATTTAATGATTCAATCCAAAATGACAGGTAAATCATTAAGGTGGAGGTAAATAGTGAGATTCACAATATTTATCAAATAATATTGATAGTGAGATCATCCATGTAAGTTTCAACAATATGACCAAATCCAAAAGTCTCAAGAATAAGATCATAAGTTTCAACAATATTATGAATAAGATACTAGAAAATATGGGTCATTTCACATTGAAAAGTGGCCCCAATAGTTTTCAGACTAAAATGTATTTTAACATAGTAATAGGTGCCCCAAATATGTAGTAAATGTTTTTTATGTTGGTATTTAGGAGCTATGTAAATTTAGTTGTAGCCTGAGAAAACATCAATAAGTGATAAAATTTCATACCTAGTGGTAGAATCTATAATATCATCAATTGAAGGTAAGGTAAACTTGTCTTTTGGAAACACTAAGTTTAGATTATGAAAATAAATACATATATGAATAACCATTGTGATTTTTTTATGAATGGGAACAATGTTTGATACCCACTCTAAGTAGTCCATGGGTTTATTAAATTAAAAATCCAAAATTTTAATGATTTACTTATGACATAATGTATAAATTCTAAGTGTAAATTTTCATTTATTTTGTAAAATGGGTTTAACATCCAAATAATTGATGATATTTTGAAAAATGATGCTAGGATTAGTCTCAAGATATCTTCATATGACCAAGTGAATGATTCACAATATTTATCAAATAATAAACTAAAGTTATCATGATACTCAAGAGTGAGATCTTTAGAAATGGATATAGGTTGAGGCCATATTGGTGTACCATATTTTATTTTTGTGGTTTCCTTAATGAGCATAGCATTTAAATATTGGAAACAATATGGAATGGGAGGAAGGGAATACACATGACATGTTTAGGATCCATAGTAGAAATGATATTATTAAAACAAGGAATTTTTTTCTTAAAGTTACCATTTTTATGATGTTGGCATGGAAGTTGACATTCTAGATCTTGGAGTAGCTCAATTATAGCTTCATCACTGGGAAGCATAGGTAATGGTCCATAATATTTGACATCTAAATGAAAATCAATGATTTGATTTTCATTTCTACCATATTTAAAAGTATTTGTATGATCTTAGTGGATTTAGCATCTAAGGTAATTTTTTCATTAATAATGGTTATAGATTCTATATTGGGAATATTTGGTTGACTAAATTCAACCAAACTAGTAATGTATATTTTAGTTTGTTCAATAGATAAATTTTCATTCATTTATTTGTATAATTTTAGTGGTATCGATGTGATCATAGGAAGGAGGAATAGGTTGTGTATAAATTTTATAAGATTTTTTAGTCAATGTTTATTCAATTAACCATGGGGTATTTAATAATGAAGGATTAATGGAAGGTACATATCCTTGAATTTATGATTCAATATTAGATGATATATGAGTAAAATGGACATTATGATTGAAGGCATGTATTTTTACTAATGCATTTTTATAATGTTTTATATATAAATCTCATGATTTGGCTGGGAAATGATATAATTATTATCATAAGTGTGATAAATACTGCATGATTATGTTTCCATGGGAAAATGAGTAATTAAAACACATATATTGATAAACTTGCAAGGAGACATAATTAAAGGATCTTGAAAAAAATTGGCCATACTATATTCATCACATGTAAAGTCATATTTTGTGTAAGAAGCTTAATACACATTTCATGGAGGAGGAGTCTCAATAAGATAATCAATTAGAGGAATGTTGAAATCACATGAAAGTAAAGAAGGAGGAATACATTATAAAATATACAGAGGTATTCTAGCAGTTATAAGTGTTTTATAATTAATTAAGTTAATAATAATCTAAAATAGTGAGGGTAACATGTAAATCATGATTTATGTTAACAAATTTAGGGAGAGGTGCACTATTAATGTGTTTAATGGTTGGAAAATGATATTGTGATTTAGGATTTGGTATTTCTATGCTATATGGATTAGGTTCAACCTCATGTTAATAATTTTTTTCATTATTAGTGAATTTAATACATTGAATACCTAAAGAGCTAATGGTCCACATATGATGTGCCCATGGATAAAAAGGAGTTGTTAGAATAAAATGGTAAATCAAGAGACATGAGCTTAGTATGGATTATATTACGTATAATAGTAAGTGGGAACCAAACACAACCAAATGGTTTTTTATTTTCTTTAACAAATCCTCTACACATGAAACATGTTCATTTAAGGTTTTCTTTAGTCTATAAATTTTTTTGTATTAGCGAAAGATAGGTAACATTAATAATTGATCCTTAATCTATAACTTAGAAGTTATAATATAAAAAAATATGTAGATTAGTTTCTTGTTAGTCCAAATGAGAAAACATCAATAATAACAATTAGTTAAGACCAAAAAATCTTTCCTAAGAACTTAGGGGAACATAACACAATAGGCAAGATAAAAAAATATAGATGAAGCTAATATAATTTTCTTACCTCCTTTGTCAAATTTAAGGATAAATTAATGGCATAAGGATTTTAGTGCTTTGTATATGATTATTTTAGTGTTATATCAATGGTCTTACATGGTGGTAGCATCTCTCCAATAGTCACTTGAATCTTGGTGTGAATCTTGGCATAAATTGGACATTATAACCTACTCTCAAAGGCTTCAAGAAGGTATCATATAAGAATAAAATTAATGGTGTAGGGACTTATAATTATAGCTCAAATAAATAACCCTAAGCCTAAGTAGGTTAGGATAAATTCTAACTTTGGTTTAGACTAAATTAACCTAGGTTAAGTCAGTCTAACTCTAGGTAGGGTTAAGGCACTCATGAAATATTAACACCATAATTTTAAATATTTATGAGGCATAACAACTCACTTTATATATTTATGAGACATGAGTCATAATTTTTAATATTTATAAGATAATAAATCACTTTACTAGCTCATTTGACCTTTGAATTCATATTTAGCTAAAAATTACTTTTTTAGTAAATGAAATTCACTAATTTGATTTGTAACTTTTATTTAGGAAAGTTAATTAGGATTTATAATGTAATTAGTATTTATTACTGTTATTTGGATTTTTTTAATTATTTTAAATGTTATGAATTAATATCTTAACATGTCAAATATGTCAAATTAGTATGTCTTAATTTGACTAGGGTTAAAACTACACTAGGTTATTGATGCATACAAGGTAATACACCAAATAAACTAACCTCATCACATTTCTGAGAAATTAAATCCCTTACATGGATGAATTTTGGAAATTTTGGTGATTTATAGTATTAAAATGTGTCATTTTCTATAAATTATATTGAATGCTAGTTTAGATATGAAAGTGGCCAAAACTATGTGTCTACATCATCTACTAAGACTTTTCAAATAAGGGTATTATTAATCACAATATTAATAAATATGGATATATCTTCAAGTTGAAAAAGAATTTCATCATTAATCATATCCTCTTTAAGAAATTCTATGGATGGTATTTTAACCTTTTAGGGTTTAGCTTATGTAAACCCTATGTTTAATAAAAGGGATGACTAGTTTAAATTAGGGACATAATATGCATAAAATAGACATTGATTTGTTACTAGTTTTACTAGCTTTGAATTTATAGAAAAAAGTAATAAATATGTGAAAATAAAGAATTATCTAGAAAACACTTGATATAAATGATTTGAGTGTTGTAAAATGAGATAATAATAGGTCTAAGTGTTGACAAATAGATCCCTATAAGAACCCCTCCTGGATAGTAGCACCACATTTGGACAAAGGTGCCACATGGATCTAGTGTCTTGATAATTGTGTCAGTGTTATTTGTACAAGACTATCCTAAACTTCTAGATGCACTTATGTCTATGTTTCTAGGTTCTTTTTCTCTGCACATGAAGTCTATAACATTGTATTATGTATGCAATAGCTTATTTATTATTACAAATCCTAATCCTCATTATAAGTAAGGTATGATCTAAAAACATTGTTTATTAGTAAGATAGGTTGGACATCCTCAACACCCTATTTTAAAGAGAGTTGGATACATACCAATACTCTAAGGAGGGATAATGTTTTATGTAGTTCTCCCCACTTAATTACTAGTGAAAGTGAAAGTGATGATAATATGATAGTGGCCTAGAGTGCCTTGAGTGTGATTTAAATTAGAAAGCTATAAAATATGAACTTAGGGTTATTGTAGATGGTAGTATGTAGAAGTAGGTTAGAATAGAGATTAATAACTTTAACTTTACTCCAATTATTTCATGTTTAAATAGGTATTTTCTATCTAATTTCCATCTATTGGATAGAGGGATAAAAGTCATGTTATTATAGTGTTATGTTGATTGTGTGGATAAAAAAATATGTTTGGGTTGACCTTAGGAGGGTTTTACTTTTGAAAATGTATTCATTTGATAAATATAGGGTAAAAGACATAGGTGAAATTTTGAGGACACTAGAACCACATGGATCTAGTGTCCTTAATATGGAACTAATGCCCATCAAGTAGAACACTGGGCATGAAGGGCTAGGACTAGGAAATGAGGGTCTAGGACTATATTTGAGCTAACTAGGGATGCCTATAACCCACATTAAGGATAGAAAAGTGTGATAATAAGATATAGGATAGGTCTAGGGGTAAGCTAGGAATAAGGAGTCTTAAGTATCAATCTTAGCACTCATAAATTTTTATGTGATTATATTTCCCTCCTTTATGATAAGAATACATTAAAGTAAAATGACTAGTATAAAGAAAAAATACATACCTAGACTTACCTAGGAAGTGAAGTCTATGAAGTTGAGTTTGATTGTGTGAAGCTAGGTATGTGTATGTATTGCATGATGTAATGCATGATATAAAATTGAAATGTGCCTAAATTAGTCTTCACTTAAGAGATATAAAAAAATAAAAGACTATGCTGAGTAAAGAAGTAACTATGTAAAAAGATAGGAAAGATGAAAGGAAATAATACACCTCATTGGGTACATAAACTAATGCATGAACCTAGTGATAACTTACGTGTGTTCATGTATGTAGTGATAAATTAGTGAGTAACTTGTACTGAGATAATAACTTGCTCAATCCTCATGTGTGGGTAATTTATTAACTTAGTCTCATTTTGACTCCATCATTTTCCACCATTTCTTAGTGGATCATAACCTATGAATAACTTGCATTAGACTAATAGTGTGCGAAACCCTCTCATGTAGGTGGCTCAAAAAATCAAATAGGATATGAATCCATCATTTCCCACCCATGTGCATTAGATGTTTATGAAACTAAATTAAAAAAAATACTAAAAATGTCTAACTATGTATATCTAACTATGTATGTCATCTTCTTAGACACTCAAGTATATTAGGTAGATCTAGGCCACTTGAGAATGCCAACCAGTACAGATGGAATAGGTAATGTAACTAGTTATAAAATAGAATATGATGTCAAGTTTATATAGTGTAGATAATGACATGGAATTTTCCATTCCATTTGATCAACTAGTTTGTACTGAGCATATGGAAATAATGTGCCACGCAAATGCCGTAAAATATGATATTTGAGCATATGGACTCTAGATTGAGCTTCAATAAACTATATATGGGTATCTAAAATAAATATGAGAATGATCATGTCACACATGATGCCCCTAATTTGAGAAACTAATATGAATTTGAGCTGAGCTAATATGAATCTAAGTAAAAACTAAGTATAATTGATAAATCTATGTAAACTTGTATTATGTCAATTGTACTATTCTAGACAATCTAAGTTGTCTTGAAACTAAGGATACTACATAGTAGTGCCACATCTTAGACACTAACACCATGTGGTGCTAGTGTCCCTATTTGGGCACAAATGTTCTTCTAGTCTGAATTATGTGTCACTACACTACTTTTTGAGTCATTATTTTCCATCTATGTTTATCTATGTTTGATTTTCTAGAACAAAGTTTATGTGATAAAAAAACTATACTTTAAAAAAAATATAGGACATTGATATCTATGACAAACATTTATGAATCCACTTATTTTTAGATTAGTTTTTGAACTCATGAAATAAATATTCTCAAAATAAAAATCTCTGTAAAATCTATGTTAACTAGAGCATATATGACAACTACATGATAATCCAATATAATGTGCAATTTTAACATCATAATGTAAGTTAATATGAGAATAATTATAAAATATAAGATGTATATCATGTCTAACATTACATAAGGATGTCAATATAGATGTCATCATTGTATATAACAACAAATCTAAATAGACCTAAGTAGCTACCTAGTGGGATGGGGCATTATGACCATCACAACATCTAAGTATGGAGGGTATATGTATGAGGTCCCTCATGGTTTAAAAATTGGTGTGTGTAGCAATAAATGACAAGTGTCATGGCCATGATGCATACATTAAATCATACATATAAAACACATGAGGCACACAAAGTAGGATAAGGGGCCATAATACAAGAGACATGAGCACATGTCACTAAATATGAGAAAACAAGACATACAAGGACATGTTCAAATGTCCATATATGCAAGAAACAAGTAAGTTGTCTTAGAGACACATAGAAAGACATGTTCAAATGTCCACATGCATAATTAGTGAAGCAGACATAAAGACATGAGACCGTGTCCAAATCATACATATTGTGAATAGAAGTGGTGTAGAGACAAATAATAATGACATATTCAAATGCCCCAAAATAGAACAAGCATTTAAATAAAAACAATTCTAAACTAGGTAATATAGAAATTAAACTATGCATGAATATGGAATACAAATTTGTGTAAGAGCTAAGATGTATATATGCTGAGTCTAAAGTAGTAATAACTAGTAAAAAATATGATTAATAGTAGCATGATCAATATCAAGATATAACAATGCTATGGCTAGGATTTAGAGTATATAAATATAAAACCTAGTAATTGAAATTGTGTATAAGATGCCCCCAAGTGGGAGAATGTGTCAATTAAAGACCCATGTATTGGTGTATATGCCCCCAATGGGTAGATAATAAAAAGTATGGATCAGTGTTATGGACCTAAGTCTTATAACAATTTGTAAGAACTTGAAAAGAACAAGTGAAACATGTATGTATGATAAAACTGACTATACTAAGATAGCTAACATATGTAGTATTTGGAAAATATAAGAAACATAAACATAAAAATGCATAAAATTTGAAAATTTTGTGTTTTTCAAGTAATTATTTGAATGTTTTTATGTTTTAATATCTTATATTATTGTTGTATTTTATGGAGATAATATATGTATGAGAAACATGAAAATGAAACTATATACAGGGAGCAAGAGAGAAGGCAAGAACATATAATAAGAGAGAAATAATACTAACCAATGAGTCTCATGGGAGACTCAAAATCACTATGGTCTATGTCAAATATAGGAATGGTAATATCTTGTGTAATGTAATTTTTATACTATAATTGAATTTTGTTTCAGTAGGACCCTGAGTATTGTTCATCATCAAAATCATAAAACATGGGATGATAGAGGTAATTACCTCATACTATGGAGTTGAAAATTTTGAATTGTGTTTTGGAAGATTGATTGTTATTTTTCCATTTGAAACTATGTATTGTAGATATACGGTGTTGTGGAGGATCTTTTCCTAGAAAACATCTTTTGAGAATGCTTGTTGGCTTAGCATTATTTTGAATTTACATCTCAAGTTCTTGCTCTTTTTGTAACATTTCCTATGCATCTAGACTTGTTGCCTTGATAAAATGTATCTATCAATGATGTGCCTTAGGATGTTTAATAAATTCCAAAACCTTGTTTACTAACATTATCAATTGCTATAATAGGAGTAGTGATGCCTTGGGTTTTCCCAAACCTTAACCTTGTCAATCAAGCTGTTATAGATATTTATGACCAAAATAATACCATTTTAAATTGGTAGATGTATCATTTTATATGTTACTATTACAGTCATATGTATCCTTTATCTATTGTAGTTTCCTTTTCAATGATAAACATGAATCATTGTGGTGCCCATGCATTCTATGACATTCACAAAAATATATGGATCTCCTCACTAGGTGTAGAGGGGATAGGTTGATAAAATTAGCTATAAAAATTTCCCTTAGTACCTCACTTAAACTCTTATTTAACATTTGAATTATTTTTAAATCACTAGTTGTAGATGCAATTTGTTGTGATTTCATGTTTTGATATCTAACATTATTTATCACAAATTGACTAGGTTAAGATGCATATACATGATTTACACTAGTGTTCCCTAGAGACCTTTGTATACTAAATTCATTTTATAATGTTTTAATCCTTCAATGCAATAATTGATTTTAATTTTTTAATCCTATAATTATCTTTATCATACTAATAATTTTATCACATAGAGTCTCACAAGTTCAAACCCTAACTACTTCTAATTAAACATGTACACACACACCCTGAAGGGAAGATGTGTGAATAATTTAAGTATAGGGATTAGTGACATTGGTATAGGATACTTCATCTCATGGAGGAGTGATAATATGGACCTGATTAGAGGGAAAGTAGTTATCACCCTCATGGAGATGAGGAGGAGAAGGATATTTTTTCATATGCATAAGATATCACATTTAAAATTGAAACAAAGTTGTTAGCTTGTGTTAAATCATCTATGTGTGTATGGGTTTATTTTTTAATGGAATTCCATATAAGATAAAGATAACATGATATGAGATATGACATATATTTCAATTGATATGAAGCAACATCTATACATCTGTTTATGTATTTTTTGAGTTCATTCCAAATTAAAGGAAACAAGCATGTAAATTAAAGTATCAAACTTTGAAACAAAAAGAGACACTACTTCTATCATTATGATCATTTTTGTATCAAATAAAACTAGAAAATGTAAGGATCTAGAATTTGAATTTTTTAAATGTAAATCTTAGGGTTATCTAGGGTTAGGGTTTGTTCAATGTTTGAAGTAAGTTAGGTTCACCAAATATTCTAACCTTTCAAGGTTTAGCTTATGTAAATCATATGTTTGATTAAAGGGATGAGTAGTCTAA
The DNA here is from genome assembly GCA_037957365.1 of Torreya grandis. Taxonomy (NCBI): domain Eukaryota; kingdom Viridiplantae; phylum Streptophyta; class Pinopsida; order Cupressales; family Taxaceae; genus Torreya; species Torreya grandis. The sequence goes on along the minus strand of JARHVA010009552.1, from coordinate 129,585 downwards.
ATAAGTGAAATAATATGCATATAATACCACTACATTTTTATAAATTTGAATAAATTTGACTTTATAAAAATAGTAATAAATATGTGTAAAGAAAGACTTATCTAGAAAACACTTGATACAGATGATATGAGTGTTGAAAACTAAGATATGATTAAGTATATGTGTTATCAACTATATCCATGTGTCAAAACCCCTCCTAGACAATGACACCACATTTGGATAGAGGCACCATATGGCTCTAGTGTCTTAATAATGGCACTAATATCCTTTGTGGAAGACTATATTGAACTTTTGGGTCCACCTATGTCTATGTTTTTAGGTTTTGTTCTTGTGCACATGAAGTCTATAATTCTATACTATGCCTCCAATAGCTAATTTATGATACAAACCCTAATATTATTTACAAGTAAGGTATGAGATTAAAAGTGTGTTCATTATTAGAATAGATTGGATTGGACATCCTCAACACCTCATTCTAAAGAGAATTTCCTACATATCAATACTTTGAGGAGGGATAACTCCCCACCTAAGTGTTGGTGCAAGTGCAAGTGATGCTAGTATAATAGTGGCATAGAGTGCCTTGAGTGTGCTTAGGATTGGAAATCTAGAAAATCTAAGCTTAGGATTTTTTTAAATGGTAATATTCATAATTCAATAGAATAGGGATTAATAAACTTCATTTTTCTTCACTTTTTTCATGTTTAAATAGGTATTTTTCATCTAATTTCCATATACTAGATAAAGGATGAAAGTCATGTATTTATAGTGTTATGTTGCTTGTGTGAGTAATAAAATATGTTTGGGTTATCCTTAGGAGAGTTTTAATTTTGAAAATGTATTCATTCAAGAAAGATAGGTAAAAGATATAGGCACCATTTTAGGGATAGTAGAGCCACATGGATCTAGTGTGCTTAATGTGGCACTAATGTCCAACTAGCAGAACACTAGGTAGGAATGGCCATGATCAGAAAATAAGAGTCTGAGACTATGTTTGAGATAATTAGTACTGCCTATGACTCATATGAAGGCTGTAAAAGTGTGATAATAGGATATAGGAAAGGTATATGGCTACTGTAGGAATAATTAGTCTCAAGTAACAATCAAATACCACTTTTAGGTGATTATAGATGGTTTAGTGGATGTAGAAATTGTTTTAATTAAATTCACTTCTATAAGTGAAGGATCTTTGTAAGGGATTTCTAAATCAAACTAGGTGTTTATTCGATATCTTTTAATTTTTTCATAAGGAATTTGTGATGATATTGATAATTAACAACTACATCCATGAAGGGAATTTTACAAGGTATTCAATTGAGTTATTCCAAAAAATTCCAATGTGATTTAGAGGATGAAGAACCAAAATAAGGTTTATGAGGTATAATGTTTTTCGTAAGTATATGATAACTAAGTTGGGTTTCTATTTTTAGAAGTTTTCATTCATTTGATTTTGTAGATGTGGGTGTAGTAGTTTTATTATCTTTATGTAATTGTTCATCAGTGGAAGGTTTATCAGGTTTAGTGACAGGGTCTTTGTGAGCAAGATTTATTTTTATAATTGGCTTTCACTACATTCACATATTGAGAATTGGTATAATATTTATCATAATAAATATCAACTTCACAAATATTGTCATTTGAATGTTGTATGTTAGGGGTAGAAGAATATTTTTGATATTTAGAATATGTGGTCTTGGTAATCTATTTCTTTTTGGAAGCTTTGACGTAATCATGAAGATGTAATTTAATCATAACATTATGATAAAATATGTCTTTTCACATAAAATAATGAACAAATTTGAAAATTCCATGACATGTTTCATGAGAATGACCTACATTAGCATTAAACTAACAAAATTTATAAGGGTAATAACATGAGGATATGTAATTATTATAGGTGAAGGGTTTAGATTGGGATAATAACTCTTTTGTTTGTGGGAAGATTAATGGTGGGTGGGAAGCAAGTTAATTATCTACTTTGACTATTCCTAATTTTGTTTGAAGATTAGTAATTGTAATTGTATTAGTGGAGGTTTGTAATGATTCCTGGGATGATATATGACTTGGATCAAATATTTTCATAAGGAAATATTGCATTTTGAATTGATTAAATGCTTCATTTAATTTTTTTGGAGAAAATTTTCAAACCTTATAATGAAGTGAAAGTGTTAAAGCAATAATAAATAATTTAAAGATACTATCATTATTAATATTATGATATACTTTATAAGCTAATGATTTCTATCATTTGATGAAATCATGAGTTGTTTCTAAGGTTGATTGCTTAGCATTGGTAAAATGACTAAGACAATTTTAGGAAGATTGTTTTATTGAAATTATTTGACTAGATCATTAACCAAATATTTGAATTGTGTAATAGAATTTTGAGGCAATTGATTATACCATTAGAAAACATCACTTGTAAATACTTTAACTAAGAGTTTAGGGTATAAAATTTATTTTCCTGGATTCATTCCTTATAGAGATTACCAAATGGATTGAGAAAAGATGTGGGGTATTTTGTTCCATCATATATAATAATTGGATAAATGTTTCCAATTTTAATAAGGACAATGAAAGGAACTAAAAGTTCATTTTGGATATTTTGAAGAATATTATTATGCATAAGGGGTTTTTAAATGAGATTCCCATCTGTATCTCTAAGAGGAGGAGGAATAAAATGTTGATTATTTTGAGGCAATATAATATGAGGTTGATTATTAATTTTTAATAAATGATGTTGCATTTGCGTCATTTGAGAGGTGTTTGTTGTTTTCATAGCATTCATTGATTAGATTTTTTTTAAGGATTTGAGTAGTGTCGACATGATTATTAGTATTTAAAGGTGGAATATTAGGATAATTATGAGGAGGAATTTTATTTTTTTTAGGAGAAACACTCATATTATTTGGGGTAAGTATGTTACCTATTAAAATAGTCCCTATAGGTTATTTATTAATCTTGTATCTATTTCCCTAATGGTTTAGTAAATTACTTTAGTTAAGGTAGTATCCTAAGAAGTGTGAAATTGATTATAAACATCCACATAATTAGTTTGGTTTATTTGAACCATGTTGAAATTAATATATGGAGAGGAAAATTACACCAAGAGTGATTATCCTCTTAGAGAGCTAGAGTAGGTAAAAAGGAACAACCCATGTATTGTCTAAATGGGTTATAATTATCAATAAATATTTAGATACGTGATTTTGTGATGTTTAAACAAGGTTAAAAAAGATAATAAAGTGATGCCTAATTTTAAGGATAAAAATTACAGGAATAAGATGAAATCAGCTAGATACTATACAAAATCTATTAGTTGAGTTTTTGTAATGTAAAGAACTATGTCAGCCAAATACCATGCAGTAAGATAAGGAAACTAGAAAAGTAAATGTAGTAGGTAGTATAGAGTCAAAAATTTTGATAGGTTTATAAGGAATAATATATAAAATATATGGTCAATCTGGATGACTTAGTTATGTAGGAAGGAAAAAAAATAGTCTGTAAAAGATTGGGTCGAGTAGGGCAATTTAGTTCTATAGGAAGGAAAATAGAATAATTTATAAAAAAACTAGGTCAAGAGGCCAACTTAGCTTTGTAGGAAGGAAAATTATAAAATGATTTGAGTTTGGATGATTTAGTTTTAGTTAAAAAAAACAACTAAACACAAAAGCAACTAGGTTGAGATGGTCGATCTAGTTACAACATACAACATAAACCTTTTATCAATGTTAGATAATATAAGTTTTAGTATAACATATAATAGAAAATAATATGTAACAATAGTGAAATTGAAAATATAATTAAATAATTACTCAAAATTAATATCATTAAGTTGTATAAAAGGTCTTGATTGAAAGTGTAGGGTCCCAAAGATACTTGTTTATATGTTGGATGGTGTCGGCCCAATATTATAGAGTATTGATTATGGAGGAAGTACCATTCCCATATCCCACTAAATCTAGTTTGAAGTGTAAGTTGGAAGTAAATTTATAATGATAACCACTAACCTATGCACTACAAGAAGAAATAGATGGATATATTCCTAAGATTTAATAAATAAGGAGATCCTAAGCATTTATAAAATATCATGAGGTAGGCAAAAACTAAAGACCATGTTTAGCTCTATACTATGGTTATGAGTATTAGGGAAATCCCCTCATACCATGATATATATAAATGATACATAAGGTTTTTAAAAAGAGTATCGAGTAGCCGTTAATGATAGTAGCTAGGTAGTTTTAAGACTATTAGTACATAATTTCTATGAAAACCAAAGTGAAAATTAAGAATGAAAATAAAAGTTTTAAAATCTATTTTCTATTATTTGAAAATTAAATTAATTGAAAATTAAAGTGAGTTTATTTTATTATCCATGTAGGTTAACTCCATTTTCTTAAACTAGGATAAAAATAAATAGAATGAATTCAAGCTAGTTGACTTAGTTGTACAAACATAAGAGAATAGAGTCATGTTGATTGACTCAGTTTATTAAAGATAGTGCAAAAGAGAGTTAGTAAACTTAGTTTTCTAGAAAGAAAAAATATTTAAAAAACTAACTAGATCTAATTGACTTAGTTCACTATAAAGGTACAATTTTATAAAATTGAAAAATTGGGGAAAAAATATTGAATTTAAAAATTAAAAAAAAATAGAGAAATAGAAACTTCTTAAAATTTTATAGAAATAAATTACTGATATGGTTAGAATGAACCTAGTGTAGACACCCCATTCTGGCCACAACTAGCTTCCATCTAGGCTTCAGACTATTTTCTACCAAATAATGTAAATTAAGCCTAAAAATAATTGAATGTCCTATTTCTTATACACACCATTAATTAATAATAATAATCATGTTGAGCCATCCCAATTAAGGGTATTATATTGTAAATGATAATTTCTCATGGATTAATAACTAGTTACCTTGTGACCTAACAATTGGCAATTTATCCTATTAACCCTTAAGCAGGAACTTGAATAGTTATATAATAGCTAAAATAATTATCAAATATAATAAAATAATTAAATGAAGTTAATTTTTGATCTAAATAATCCATTTAAAATTAATGAATATTTAAAAATGGAAATTCAAAAATTCAAAATATCAAGCTTCTTCATCATTTCCTTTATGAGTTGTCAAGCTCTCCCAAAATATCTAAAAAATATTTAATTTATGATCCATGCCTATTAATTGAAAATCATAATTATATGTACCCTCCTTAACTCAACTAGATTTAAATTTAACTCACCTATGGTTAGTTTGAACTCAACCATGATTAATCCTAACCTAACTCAACTTGGGTGAGAGTTAACTTTGGAGGGTATAAATAAAAGGCCTCAACCATTAATATTTTAGATCTTTTGGTGTAAATTTATTATGCTCAAATATATTAAATAATATTTTCTACTAGTTTTACCATGAAAATTTCATAAGTCAAGTTAATCCAATCAACATTACCAAGGTGCCAAGGAGAGGTGGAGCAATGAATATTCATTAACAAAGTTTTATTGAGCATATAGATGAGCAAGCCAACTCAAGAAGTGGTTTTGGATATACAAGGAAGGTAAGACAAATGTTTTTTTTTGTTTTCTAGTTATGTTTTCATTTTATGTTTGTTACCTATTCTCTTCCTATTGTTTAGGCTAGAGGTGTTAGTTTTTAGTGTGTTTGTTTTGATTAGATTTTATTAACTAGCACTATACTAATATACCCTCTATAGATTCCTTATTCATATGATAGAATTATTAGTGGGACATCATGTGAAAAATGAATACATAGAATGGAGATTATTATAGTGTTATTCAATAAAATCTAATCAAAATAAACACACTAAACACTAACAACTCTAGCCTAGACACTAGGGAGAGCATAGGTAACAAGCATATAATGAAAACACAACTAGAAAACAAAATAAATATTCCTTTTACCTTACTTGTAGATATAAAACCACTTTTTGATTTGGATTTCTTAGTTATGTTCTATAGAAATATTTGTCAATGAAGCTCCATTGTTGCACCTCTCCTTGGCACCTTGGTAATATTAGCTGGCTTAACTTGGCCTATGAAATTGGCATGGTAACACTATGATAAAAACTTCTTGAATATATTTGAGAATAATAAATTTACACCAAAATAGATTATGGATCAATAGGTGAGGCCTTCTATTTGTAGCCTCCAAAGTTAACTCTTACCCAAGTTGAGTTAGGCAAGGATTTAAGCATGGAATGAGTTAAAACTAACCCTAGGTGAGTTAAAACTAACCCTGGGTGAGTTAAAGTTAACTCTAATTGAGTTAATGAGCGGACATGTAATTATGATTTTCAATTAATAGGAATGGCTCAAAAATTAGATATTTTTTAGATATTTTGGGAGAGATTGATAAATCATAAAGGTAATGATGAAGAAGCTTGATATTTTAAATTTATTAATTTCTATTTTTAGATATTCATTAAGTGAAAATGGATTATTTAGATAAAGATTTAATATATTTTAATTATTTTATTAATTTTTATTAGAATTATAGTTTTTTAAGAATTGTTTATTTCCCACTTAATGCGTCTATAGGCCAAGCTGCTAGTTTTTAGGTGGCAACGTGACTGGGGATGAATCTATAGGAGGTTATTTTTATGTATGTTATAATTAACCAAATAGGGTTTACTCAACATGATTATTAGTATTAATGAATTTTGTGTAGAAAAAATGAGATATTTAATTATTTCTAGGCTTAATTTTTATTATTTGGCAGAAATGAGTTTGATGTCTAGTTGGAAATTAGTTGTGACCATAATAGAGAATCTATAGGTTTTACATGGTTTATATTTGGATTAAAAGGTGTGAAGTTATTAAGTGATAAAATATGACCAACATAATAATGATAATGAGAGATACTTGTAGTGTGACTATAGATTCGAGCACTAGAACACAAAAAAAAAATGTCACCTATGACCTCACGATGTTCAATCAAATGAATGATGTTAGGGTGATCCAAATTTTCCACTTACTATATTTTTGGAAGCCCATATAAGTGGTGATATTTTTGGTATTATTTATATATGAGGAATATTTTTACCTTGTAAGACAAGGATGAGAATTATTTCCCAATGAGTTACCCAAGTAATATGGTTACAATGTTTAGGCATTCAAGTTAGTATGGATCTAGATGACCACAAGGAAATTAAGAAGGTGAAAGTGGTGCTAAAGTATAAAAATAAGGCCACACAATGTAGATTTTTAGCCTCTAGGATCCCACCATTTAGATAGATTCACTCTTGGCAATGACCAAGCTTGGATGTGCGGATAGATGGAAAGAGGTTGACCAGGTGCACTTCTATGTGGAAAGTCAAATGGCCCAGGGGAAGAAGTATAATTATGCCTTATATTTTATTTAAAATATTATGGAAGATGTTGAGAAGGTCCAACTCCTTAAAAATCATAAATTTACTCAAGTTGAGATTCTACTTTTACTTGTATTTGATGAGATTGGTAATCCAAAATACACGAAGAATTAGCTAAAGTGGGTGTACCCATTGGAGAATAAGTCCCATATATAATAGTTCAATTTTTTCACCTATTAAGGCATCATATCCCATTACCAAAATATGAAGATTAAAGACTGGTTTTATGGGCCCAAGGAATCATTCAAAAATGAATGGCACATCCCTAAGGAGTTTCCCACATAGATGTGAACTCAAGCCTAATTTTCTATATCACAACATTATTCACTAGTGCACATTTGTATGGATCAAATAGATAACTTATATTGGGGGATAAATATACCATATTATTTTAACCCCAAGTAATTTAAAAATGTTGTGAATCATAGTGTTGATGCAAGTAAGGTGTGCTTTAAGATTGATAAAATTGATGTTGATACCCACACTCTTCAAAAGTTGTATGTCTATCTTGGAAAGGAGGCATATAGGGAGAAGAATGAGATGGATATTGTTAACCAATTTTGCCTATAGGCAAAATTTTGGTCACCTTCTTCCCTTGCTATTCAAAGATAGTCATTTCTGGGTTGCACAAATTCAATGCCATGGTTCTTCAGTTGGTTCAGTCTTTTTGTTTTAGCCCCTTGGTTCATCAGCACTCAGTTCATCCATATTCAAATTTAGATAGGCTTCGTTCATTGGTTCATCAGCCTAGTTCATTGGCATGTATGGTTGCAAAGGGTAGTCACTTCAAACATTTGTAAAGGAAAAAACTCAGTAAGTTCGGATTTGTATAAAGTTTAAATTGTTCAAATTTATTTAAGCCCTGAATCCCTTCATACAAAAATTCTAAAGGAATTTGAGTGCAACTCAAGGCAAAGATTGACCCAAGGAATTTTTGTGGACCTTTTTGTCTATGAGAAAATGTCAGCAGACAAAAATTTGCAAAAAATACACAAAGCCTGTGGGAACTCGAGAGACCATCCAAAGCATCAAACGACCCATCGAAGGACACCGAAGGGTAGGTGCCCTTGTAGGGGACTCTCAGCCAAATGCAAAGGGGACACTTTCAAAGAGCTAGAGGGTCACCTTCCCTCAGAAAGGTGCTAAGAGGAAGCAAAGCTACAGAGAATCCATGAAGACCCAATGACATTTTGAAGGGGACAATGACACCCCAGAGGATGTCAAAATTAACAAAACAAGTTAGCCATTGGTTTTCAAACCAATGACAACTGTATGAACATCAAAGTTGGAAAAAAAATGGCCATTTGTTTTCAAACTGAGAGAGAGCTAACCAAGGGGCCAAAATGTAGTGACCCATTAAGAATTTTCCCCCGAGGGCTGAAGGAGCTAGAAGAGATAAAATGGAGAAAAGACAAGGAGACAAGCATGGAACGAGCAAGCAATTAGTCCAAGTGGCACCAATTTGAGAAGTGACTCTAGTAGGTGAAATAGTTCTTGTGAATTGATCATTGGGGATGAAAATAGATAGCAATGCAGCTGGTTTCTCCATTTTACATTTAATGAGTAGACAAACTGTGTATTGACCTTGAAAAGGCAGACTTTAGATACACAAAGCACACAACTCATTAATGTTTTGAGTGACTTGTTCTTCCCAATGAAGGGATGTGATAGGACACTTATAAAAAAGGAGTGCCAAAAGGGCCTCCTTGTTTCTCCTATATATTAAATACTTGTCATTTAAGAAACATCTTTTCATTTTTATAAGGCGTAGCCCTGGCAAAATTTTCACCTAAATCAATAAACACAGTTTTTTACCTCCATCTTGGATAGTTTTTTTATGTATATCCTGAGTGTTTGTTTGTGTTCAATCATTATCTCTTGATGTTTTTAGAGGTCGAACACTAGCATACCTATTATCTACAAGGCACCATCTCTATAGCTGATAGGAGAAGAGTAGTATTTGGAAGTGCAAAATAGAGGGAGTTACAGTGTGCATTTCATAGCACCTTGGTAAATCTCTATTTTTTGTGTTTTCATGAAAGCCTCTCTGCCAGTTCATTATAACCCAATCATTCTACCAAGTCTAAATTGTATGTATGTATTTGTTTGGTTTCAAGTGTGGATGTGAGAAGGTTGACTTATTTTGGTGCATCACCTCTTTAGAGTAGTTTGTTTTCTTACAAATATCTCTCCCTTTTCATCCCCCCATTATATACATGTATATGTATGTGTTAGCACTTGTTAGAATAAACACGATGCATCAAAGGGAGCTAGCCCTTATCTAGAGACTCTCCCCTCTAGCTTCACCAGTCCCACAAGTGAGAGGGGAGTTTCTATAGTTACGAGGAGAAGGCAGGAGCTCGGCCTCCTGCCAAGGGTGCAATTTCCTACATCAACAGTTTTGGCATGCCCAGTGGGACTCAGTTTGACAACTCAATAAGGTTTCAAGATTGATGTTGGTCTTGTCACAATAATTTGAAGTTTTCCAGCATCTAGTCACTTCATTGGTAAGAGCTTCCATTTTCCATTAAGACCGGTTTCTTAACTTTTTATGCCTAAAGTCACCACAAGGTCTACTTCAAAAGGGGTTCCTTTCAATTTTGTTGAGTTGCCTCTGAACTCTACAAAAAGACTATGATTTGAAAGGACCCATCCTTATCCAACCAACAATCCTCCTAAACCTATCGTAAGGGATGCAGATGAAGCAGAGCCCCAGTTACAGCCCATCCCAACAATGACACTACCTTTTGAGGATTTTTGTGGTCAGAGCCCCTTGAATCTCCCATGCTATGATTCAATTTTAGGAATAGCCCTCAAAAATGTGCCTTCTTTCGATGGAGAGGGGCCCATTATAGTCATCAAGCATATTAGGAATATTACTAACCTCTACAATATTCATAATGTAATAGAGGAAAATATCACCATCAGATTGTTAGCATTGTCTCTCAAAGGCAAGGCTCTTGACTGATACATAACTTTGCCTATAAATTCAATACATTCTTGGAATGAGTTGGGTACTCATTTGACAAATCATTTTGGGGAAAAGAGTGATGGCCTCTCACTTGCTGAGCAGCTGATGACCATAAAGAGAGCTCCACAAGAGTATATGTAGGTTTTTAACATGCGATTTCAAAAGACTTAGGATATAATTCCCATCCTGGTAAGACCAACTCCCAGCTGTGCTTTCTTATACTATTTAAAGGCATTAAACAATGATATTACTATGATGATCCAATCTATGGGAGGGCATATACTACCTGCTACTTATGGCATAGCCATAGCAGCTAAAAACTACTTAGTAAAGGTTGGGAAAATAGCCCTTAGGCCTCACATGCCACTTTTTCCAAAAATGCTACCTCTAATTCAGACCATTGTTCCCACATTAGCTCCTCTACCTACCATAGAGAAACCAGCTATTGTTCCATCTAATGAACTTCATGAGGTTAAAAGTCTATTGCAAAGCATGTCAAATGAACTTATAGCTCTTAAAATGTAGCAATCTCAAAGCAACAGGCCAAACTAGGAATATCAAAATTGTGGTCAAACCCCTAGACCCCCTTTTCAAGGCTTTAATCAAGGACAGGGTCAGCTCACTCAGACCAGACCATTTCAAAACCATAACCTAGGCCCCCTTTCATCATCTAAAGTCATGGTGCTAGTGTAAAACAATCTAGTACAGGAACAACCAAGTTGTTCGACCATGGGATATGGTCAAGAACAAGATATTTACACAAATGAGATGATGAGTTATTTCCAAAATGTAGACAACTAGGTAGTTACTCATTCCTAGATTTTTGAGGCTCCAACTCAACCCAGCACATGTAGCAATTAGGTCCAGCTGGATTCTACCCTCATGAATCATATGGAAAGGGAATTTTATTCAGTGAATTATGTGGGTGCTACATACAATCAGGCTAATTATGTTTTATCCAACACAAGATTTAAGAGAAGAGAAATGGGAGAAGCATAGGCTACCACCCAAGCAGTAGTAGCACCTTCTCCATCACACTCAAATCAAAAAGCCCCAAATTTTAAATAGCCATTTGTACCTTTAGCTCCTCATCCTATAGCTCAGGTTAGAATCAACCCCAAAGAAGGCTTGAAGGGAGGCAGTCCCCAGGTCAATATAGTGGACTAGATGAAGAAGCTACATATGAACATCTCTTTATGGGATTCATTGTCTCTTCTAGGATAGAAGGATGTATTGAAGAAGGAATTGCATGAGTTGGATCGTTAACCTATCCCAACAAACACTGATAATGTCTTGATGACAAATGGATAGCCTTCCACTTTAGGTCAGGTAAAAAAGGAAGAGAAAATTCCCCCTTTCTATGTATCCTTAGTCATAAGGGATTTCTTGGTACACAACTGCATAATCGACAATAGGGATAGCACCTCAGTGATGCCCAAGTGCATAACTGAAAAGATGGGACTAAAATATGAAGAGATGAACAAAGAAGTCCTGTAGCTAGATGGGACACCTTTAAAAATAGTTGGGATTGTGAAGGGTTTAGGCTTGACATTGCATGCTTACCCAACCTTCTCAATTCCCCATGATATAGTGGTAGTGGATGTTCCTCCTTATTTCACAATTTGGTTGTCTAGAGACTTCACATCAAAGATAGGTGGCTATCTAGCAGTGAATTGGTCATATCTAGTTTTTAGAACCAAGTATAGGACCAAGGTAAAAATTGAATCTGAGCCACTCTACAAGGACCATCTAGAACTATACTTGCTTAAGGCAGTGAATGTTAGTTACACCATTATCGACCCAGAAGAGTCCCAAACAGACCAATATCTATCCTCTACTCTTGAATGAGTTGCATACTTACTCTTGGATGAGTGGGGAAATGATAACTTCAAACATGACCCTTATAAGTTCATTGAGGATGCAAACCTTGGAGTCTACTATATACATGAAGAGGGTGCCTTCATACCAAATATAATGAAGGCAAGCCAAGAGGACCTTGGTCTATGGTAGCTATACTTTGATGGTTCTAGAAGTAGGCTAGGAGCTAGTAGTGGGGCGATGTTAGTCTCCCCTTCAAAGGATAGGTACTTTTCAACTTTCCATTTCCATTTCTCTTACACAAGCAATGTCAAAGAATACGAGTCCATTATTCATGGGCTAGAATGGGCAAGAAAAATAGGGATTAAGGAGTTACAAGTTTTGGGAGATAGTGAGCTAATTGTAAATCAGGTGAAAGGCTTGAATTTGACCAAGAATTCCTTGCTAAAGTCTTACAAGCATAGGGTCTAGGACTTGGGGGAAGATTTCCTCAATTTCAATATTGCCTCCATTCCTAGAGAGCAAAACAAACAAGCAGATAGGCTAGCAGGAATTGGTGCTTAGTTCAATGTTTCTAAGGAAATAAGTCGAGACTATGGTTTGTGCCACTTGAAGGTGGTAGTTCAGCCCTCTATCCCAAACAACATTGCAAATTGGCAAATTTTCAAAAGTGACTAGCAAATAGCTTTCTTCCTATAGGAGGAAGCTGAGTTTGCAACATAAATCAGGCAGAATTGTAGCAGCAATATGGCAATCAAATTGTTTAGTTAAATAACAATAAGCTCCCTAAAGGTTTGGTCATACTTGAGAGCATCTTCAATGGAGATGACCAATTGAGAAATGACAAGGCATGCATCACAACCAAAGAGGAAAATTACGAAAGGGTTGAGATCTTCAAGGACAAGCTACTTGTGCTTGGAAAAGTTTACATGATTCAAGAAAGGTGAGCTTTCATTTTATTGTGTCAGGAATTTATAAATGTTTTTGCATGGGATTAAAGTGACTTGAAGGGTTTTGACCCAAGGCTCACCCATCACACCATCGAATTAGAATAAGGTGCTAAGCCAGTCACACAAAAGCAAAGACCTATCAATTTGATAATTGAGCCCCTCATGCAGAGGGAACTGGCCAAATTGATTGAGTCCAAAATTATATTTCCAATCAAGCATTCCTCCTAACTAGCAAACCTTGTTCTTGTTAGAAAGAAGAATGGGGAGATCAAGCTATGTGTCAATTTTAGATACCTTAATAAAGTCTCTTTAAAATATCATTACCCCCTCCCAAGCATGGAGTAGATCCTTTAGAAGGTAACGGGTAGTGAGTGCTTCTCCCTCTTGGATGGTTATTTAGGGTATAATTAGATTCTAGTGCAAGGCTATGACTAGCACAAAATGGCCTTCACCACTAAATGGGGAATGTTTGCCTATAAGAAGATGCCATTCAGGCTATCTAATGTTGGTGATACTTTTTAGTGAGCCATGGAAATGGATTTTGGAGGCTTGATAAACAAAAATGTACTGGTCTACCTTGATGATGTGACGGTATTCTCTAAGGAAGTGAGCCAACACATAGAACACCTCAGGCAGATTTTTGAAAGGTACAGGGAATTCGGCATCTCTATTAATCCAAAGAAATGTTTGTTTATTGTTGATGAGGGGAAACTCCTTGGCCACATCATGTCTAAGGAGGGCTTATCCACTGACCCTGAGAGAGTTTTCTCTATCCTGGAGATGTCCCTACCAAACCATAAGAAAGGCTTGCAGAGCTTCTTTGGCAAGATAAATTTCATTTAGAGATTCATTTCAAATTTCATAGAGATAGTCAAGCCATTAACCCCTATGCTGAGGAAGGGTGAAGATTTCAAATGGACAACACAAAGGAAGGACAAATTTGAAGCCATCAAGTAGGCCATAACTCAGGCTCCTACTTTGATCAGCCTTGACTTCAACAAAGACTTCAACCTCTACACTTTCAATAATGAAGAGGTGATTTTTGCCATGCTTACCTAAGTAAATGGTGATGACCTCGAGTAACCACTTGCCTTTTTTAGCCAAGGGTTAGAGGATTTTGAAGTTAGATACATGTATGTTGAGAAGTAAGTCTTGGTAGTAGTGTCGAGCTTAAATAAATTTAGGTATATGTTATCCAACAATAGGATTCACCTCATGGTCCCACATCCTGGCATCAAGGATTTCTTGACCAATTGAGACTTAAGTGAGAAGAGAGTAGGGTGGATCACCAAAGTGATGGAGTATGACGTAGACATCAAGATCACCAAGCTAGTGAGTGGAAGAGGCCTATGTGAATAGCTTGCTACATATTTCAAGAAAAAAGGGGAAGACAACTTACTAATTCATGATGCAACCGCAACAAAGGAACTAGCTGTCATGAAAGATTGGACATCATACCTAAGGCATTTCCTTATCACTGGTGATTGCCCATAGGTTCTTAATAAGACTAAAATAAGGTAATTCAGGCTACAATCTCTCCCTTATGTCTTAGTTGATGAAGTATTGTTTAGGAAGGATCTCTCTGGGGTTCTTGTAAGATGCATTGAACCAAACTAGGCTGATAAAGTGTTATCCAAGTTCCATGATGGGCCAGCAAGTAGTCATTTCACTCTTAGAGCTACTGTAGCAAGGATAATGAGAGCTGGCTATTTATGGCCTACTCTTTTCAAGGACACCCATGCCTAGGTAAGAAAGTGCTAGAAGTGTGCACTTTTTGATGGGAAACAATGATTGGCTACCATGCCTCTATAACCCATTCAAGTGGAACAACCATTCATGCAGTGGGGCCTAGATTTCATAGGGATGATCAATTCTCCCTCTAGTGCTGTACATAAGTGGGTCCTAACTGCTATGGATTATTTCATAAGGTGGGTGGAGGCTATCGCTCTGAAAGAGGCAAATGAAAGTGTAGTCCTAGATTTTTATGAGGACCTGGTAACAAGATTCGGGGTCCTAGCCACCATAATCTTAGATAACACCTTGGCTTTTATGGGAACCAAAACAAGTGAATGAGCACTGAGGTATGGTATATACCTCAGCATTGCATCCAATTATTACCTGCAAGGGAATGGGCTAGCTGAGTCCACCAATAAAATTTTGATTAGGATCATGAAGAGGACCATGGAAGAAAATCAAAGGACTTGGCATGCCAAGCTAAAGATAGCTCTGTGGGCTGATCAAATCACTCTGAAGAGAGCAATCAAAAATTCTCCATATATGCTTGTATATGGAAGGGAATCTAGGCTTCACATCTCACTTGAATTACCAGCATTAGACCTCCCTCACTAGCTACAATTAGAAGAAGGAAATAGCATGGAAGTCAGGTTATGTGAGATGATGGAGCTCTAAGAGATAAGGGACTAGGCTATGGCTTCTATGACCAATCGCCAATAGCAAGTGAAGAGACACTTTGACAAGAAATCTTCATCAAAAGATTTCTCTGAAGGAGACATTGTCCTAAAATGGGATGAAGATCAAGCTAAGCTTAGAAAGCATGAAAAATTTGATGCCTTATGGAGTGGCCCATACATAATCACTCGGTGCAAGAAGCATAATGCTTTCCAACACTCTAAGTTGGACAGTGAAGAACTGCGTATCCCAATTAATGGGATACATTTGAAGCATTGCCACTGAGTCTCTCTTCATTTGTATATACTTTCCTTATTTTATTTCCCTATTTTCCATAAGTGTTATCACATAAGTAGTAGTTTTCTTAGTCTTGTGTGTGTTTTCATTTCCTTGGAGGTAGATCTACGTGACTGGTTTTAAATTTATTGGGGCTATTGCTATTTTTAAAGTTACAATCTGACTCCGTGCCTAATGGTTTTTTCAAGGCAATTGGCTTCTAAGCATAGCAGGCATTCTTCCCCTATGAGTCACAAATCTGTTGACCAATTTTGCCCACAAGAAAAAATTTGATCACCTTTTGCCCTTGCTATTTGAAGACAATCATTTCCAAGTTGCACAAGTTTAATGCCATGGTTCTTCGGTTGGTTCAGTGTTTTTGTTTCAGCCCCTTGGTTCATTGGCACTTGGTTTGTCCATATTCAACTTCAGACAGGCTTGGTTCATTGGTTCATCAGCCTAGTTCATTGGCATGCATGGTTGCAAAGGGTAGGCACTTCAAACATTTGTAAAGGAAAAAAACTGGTAAGTTCAGATTTGTATAAAGTTCAAATTGTTCAAATTTATTTAAGCCCCTAATCCCTTCAGACTTTTTGTCTGAAGGAATTCAGGCGTAGCTCAAGGAAAAGATAGACCTAGGGAATTTCTATGAACTTTTTGTCCATGGGAAAATGTCTGCAGACAAAAGTCTATAAAAAATACATAAAGCCCATTGGGAACCCAAGAGACCGTCCGAAGCATCAAAGGACCCACCGAAGGACCTTTAAGGGTAGATGCCCTTATGGGGGACTCTCGACCAAATGCAAAGGGGACACTTTCAAAGAGCCAGAAGGTCACCTTCCCCTGAAAAGGTGTTAAGAGGAAGTGAAGCCGTAGAGAAGCCATGAAGACCTGATGACATTTTGAACGGGACAGTGACATCCCGAAGGACGTCAAAATTAACAAAACAAGTTAGCCATTGGTTTTCAAACCAATGATAGCCATATGAATGTCAAAGGTGGCAAAACAAAATGGCCATTTGTTTTCAAACTAAGAGAGAGATAAAACTAAGGGGCCAAAATGTAGTGACCCACTAAGAATTTGTCCCTGAGGGTCGAAGGAGTCAGAAGAGACAAAATTGAGAAAAGACAAGGAGACAAGCATGAAACAAGCAAGCAATTAGTCCAAGTGCCACCAATTTGAGAAGTGACTCTGGTAGGTGAAACAATTCTTACAAATTGATCATTGGGGATGCAAATAGCTAGTAATGAGATTAGTTTCTCCATTTTACATTTAAGGAGTAGACAAACCATGTATTAACCTTGAAAATTTAGACTTTAGACAGACAAAGTGCATAGCTCATTAATGTTTTGATTGACTTATTCTTCCCAATAAAGGGATACAATAGGCCACTTGTAAAAAAGGAGCACCAAATGGGCCTCCTTGCTTCTCCTCTATGTTGAAGACTTATCATTTTAAGAAACATCTTTTCACTTTTGTAAGGCATAGCCCTGACAAAATTTCCACCTGAATCAATAAACATAGTTTTTTACTTCCATCTTGGATAGATTTTTTGTGTATGTCCTGAGTGTTTGTTTGTGTTCAGTCATTGTCTCTTGATGCTTTCATAGGTCCAACACCATCATACCTATTGTCTACAAGGCACCATCTCTACAGTTGATAGGAGAAGAGTAGTATTTGGAAGTGCAAAATAGAGGGAGTTACTTACAGTGTGCATTTCACAGCACCTCGGTGAATCTCTATTTTTTGTGTTTTCATGAAAACCTCTCTACCACTTCCTTGTAGCTTGGTCATTCTTCTAAGTCTAAAGTGTATGTATGTATTTGTCTGGTTTCAAGTGTGGATGTGAGAAGGTCGACTTATTTTGGTGCATCACCTCTTTAGAGTAGTTTGTTTTCTTGCAAATCTCTCTCCCTTTTCATCCCCCCATTATATACCTATATATGTATCTGTTAGCACTTGTTGGAATAAACATGATGCATCAAAGGGAGCTAGCCCTTATCTAGAGACTCTCCCCTCTAGCTTTGCCAATCCCATAGGTGAGAGTGTAGTTTCCATAGTTGCGAGGAGAAGGCAGGAGCTCGGCCTCTTGCCAAGGGTGCAATTTCCTATGTCAACAGATATAATTGATGTCAAGTTAAATCAATTATCATTAGGGGAACATTCATGTGTTTTTTATATTCTCAATCCTAATAGGAAGGATTTAATAAGCTAGGAGGACATGAGAGAAACCCTTCCCCACCCACCATAAATAACAACACAAATAAGGTAGTGTTGATAAGAGAAGGGGCTAAGGACTGATGCCAGTAGAAGTGCATGAAAAAAATAATATAAGTGGAAAAGGATAACCCCATAGCCTCTAAAATACCAAGGCATGCCTATAGGAAAGAATAAGAGGGCCTTGATACCATCTAAAAAAATGGTATTCCTTCAAGATAGGAATAATTGACACTAAGTATTTTGACATTAGAACAAAGAGTGGATACTCCCCAACCATCACCTGAAAAAGAACCCAAAAAAGCCACCATTGAGCTGGAGGAAAACCTAGAGTGACAATAAGAACCTATGCCTAATAAAAAAAATTACACAATGTAATTCCCACTAGAGAAGAGGTAGATAGAGGTATGAATCTATGTGCCAATAACCAATATGTTGTCTCAAGTGGTCAAAAAAATATTCACCCCAACATTGATATATTTGAGTGTGATCCAAATAAGGGAAAGGGTCTTATTGAGGAATTGGAACAACACCAAGGAACTAAAGGTGAGAACCTTAGTGGAGTCTCTATTTGAGGTTATTTTCGATAAAAATACTTGAAGAAGAATTGTATATGCTAGAGTATCTCCCTAAGGAGGACTCATATATTCAAACTCAATGTGATCTATATTTTTTTATGGATGTTTTTAATGAGGAACACTATTTTGAGTTCCTATCATCTAGAATGGATTTAGTGCGAGAGGGGTGGATCTTCCTAAAACATTTTGGGTATATCCCTAATAGTATTCACTAACCTAAGAAAGTGAAACCCTTATTAAGGTTTTTATCATGGTATCAAGGTAAAATTCTCTACAGGGATATGAATAAAACTTCACTAAAAGAATTAAGAGGTCCTTACCCTATACCATCATGAACATGCTAAATGAATAAAACTTGAACATAAATTAGATGAGATACAGTGTGACCATGAAGTAATAAAAGCATATTGATTAAAGACTCTCAAAATCTACAAGTTAATTCTGCTACAAGAGCCAAAAGTTGTAGATGGATACCCCTTATAGGAGAATATATTGACAAGATGAAGACCCTAGTGAATGTTTTATTAAAAAAATGAAAAGAGAAGGTGAATCCCCAATGTGATTAAACATGAGATATGGAGTAGTTAAAAGAATCTATATAAGTGTGAAAGCATATTTTGGCCCAATTGGGTGCCACAAATCCTATATCTAATGGGGTTTTTATCAAGTTGGTATGACCCACCAATGTTTTCAAGGATAGGCTTCAGTTGAAAAAACTTCAATGATAGAAAGTAGATAAGAATGACATTAAAATAAAGGATAATTTAGACCATGCCAAATCATTCTATGATGTGGAGGCATTCAAATATAGTATTAATGCTCACCACCAAGAGCTTAATACCAATTTTTTGGTACTCAAAGGATAGGTTTTAATAAAGTTCAAAATGATTTAATACATCTACAAGGATGCTATTGCATCACTTGAGATTATGAATATTAATTAGGTTATTCTATGGAGTAATGTAAGGACACAAAGTAGCTAAAGGGTAGATTTGAAGAAATTACCTCTAAGCTAAAGATTACTTTAAAGCACTGGGAGGAGGTTAACTGCTAGGTTAAGAATATAATACCTAATATTTTAGTACCTGGGGGACCTAAATATGGTATAGTCTGGGATGAACTATTGAATTAATGTGGGGTGATGTTGGACTCTAAATTTTATAGCATAAAATGGATATATAGGGGAAGTTAGGCCTGATTCAATAAGAAATCATTATACTGGCTTCCACAACTCATTATAATGGCTATATAGGTAAAATTAATCATTTGAATATTAATGATATAATTGAATGATCAAGGTAAACCATGTATACATACCCCTAAGCTTACTTAGATATGGAGTTGGATAACAAGTGATTAATAATTATAATTGTGAAATATGAAATCCTTAATAATATGTATATTATAGCCTATGTATGGTGATCTCTAGTCTGAATGAAATAGAAAATGTGTTGATAAATCACCTTTTATAAAACTTATGGAATAACTAGTACCAATACTTTCTTTTCTTGATGAATAAATTAGGTATGGAATGAGCAAAATTAGTTTTATTATGATGTTTGTGGTTAGAACTATGTTCATGTTTAATCACCTTAGTATAGAAAGATTGATGAATACACCATCATGTGAAAGAATCAATTAGAAATAGTCTTAAGTTTCATTTTTTGGGTGATGACATTAGACCTTTTTTGTAGAATATGCTAGCGCACTAGCTTTCTAGACTTCTTATTCTCTTTAGGCACATGACTAGGATAAGTCATGATAAACTAAAGGAAAAGAACCCAAAAATCAATTGTAACTAGTGGCATGCTATGGATAATTAGAATTGGAAGTTAAAAAAAAATCTATTCAGACATCCATATTTCTAAAATCAAATGGGGACCCACTATTTATTAAATATCTCGTTGATAGTATTCCAATCTTGTGTAGAATGGGTGCATGGCCATTCTAAACAAGATAAGAATAATATAAATGTTCACCTTATTTAGAGTGAGAATGTATTATTTCATTATCTTATGTAAATACTTGATTATAATGTCTCAATAAATTCTAATAAAGAGTCAAAAAATTGAAAGTCTTATTAAAATTTAATAATATGTGAGAATATTTTATAAAAGTAATTAGAATTTAGTTTTAGGGCCTCACCTTCATTCCTTTCCATATAATATTTTTAGTAATGTTTAACATCATCTCTTAATTTATAATAATATAATTTTGATATTACTTAGACACCATAATTTATAAAATCAAGTGGGTACCCAATATTGCTCGAATATCCCATCGCTAGTATTCTAGTCTTGTGTATAATGGGCACATGCCCATTCTGAACAAGATAAGAATAATATGAACATCCAAATTTTGTAAAATGGGATCATGTATCATTTAATTCATTAAATACAAACATCCTTGATTATAATGGTTTAATAAATCCTAATAAATAACTAAATAATGGATTGCACAAAAGTTAGTTAGTCCACAAGTGGGTTAGTAATTTGTACTAAACTATGGATAATGAGGGACTATGAAATTCACATGGAATGGTGAAGTGAACATTATTTCAAGGCACATGAAATTTTTTTGTACTATAGTTAGTGATTAAGTGGACTTATTATGAATGGTTGAGTTCATTGGTCCACTCCTAGCAAGTCAAAACTCTGAACCATGTGACATGAAAGACATATAAATTTAGGTAAATGTATATATTTATTTACATATGGTTAATGAAAGAGATTAATTGGATATGAGGAGATTCACTTGAAATAATTTACATTTTCATATATACATTACAATAAATTAATACAAAAGGATAAGTAATGTGATTGAAATGGTGTTAAATTAATGCAATTGAAATGATATTAAATTAATTTGATTGAAATGGTGTTAAATTAATGTGATTCAGATGGTGTTAAAATAATGTGATATTTGAGTGATTAATCTTGAGCTACGATTTTAATATCGATAGATATTTAAGAATCAGTATAATTTAACATTTAATAAAGGGTTCATTCATAACTATACATGTGTCATGAAGAGTGAGAATGTTACATGTGTTTTCCAATATTAGTAGCCTAAAAACTATTTATATTTAGCTAAATTCATCACCTTATCTTGATAAATAAGTCCAAATTATAGAATAAAATAACAATCACCTTTTAGTTTAATATGACAAATTTATATATCTAATTTAAGCTACTCATGCATTATTTCCAATTCAAACTACTCATGCATATAAAACTACCATTTTGGTTATTAGGTGTGGACACATTGGTGGATGATCAAGACGTGGATTTAGAAACCTATGTTTTGGATAGAGTCTTTGTTGATGGTGTTTGTGGTGAATCAAATGGTGGAGTGGCATTCATAATGGGTGATGGTGATGTTATTATGGATGGTAGAGGTAGCATCATTTTTATGGGTGGCATCGATAGCGACATGATTGGCGGTGATAGTGGAGGAAGTGGTGCTTATATTTCCTTATTTAATGGTTGTTTGACCTTAGTGTTTTTTTTAGGTGGTTTCTCCTTAGGTGGTGTGATATGGGTGTTTTGATGTAGTTTAGTTTTTTGGTTGTGTTTTGGGTTTTAGCCCTTGGTTGTAATTGAATACCTCTTAATATTTAGGCTTCCCTTGGCTTCCTTATCTTGGTAAAAGCTTTGTATTATCTTTTTTTTGTATAATAAAATGGGTGAGGACCTCTCCAAGCCTTATTATCTAGAAAATAATATTTTTATAAATTATTTTTAAACCATTAAAATAAAGTCTAAAATCAAACATTCACTATAATTATATATATTAATACAATTATTCTTTGTAAAAAAATTAACCAATTAAAATAAAATCTAAACACTTTGACACATAATAAAATATTAAGGAAAAAATGGGTGAATATTAATGATTAAATCTTAATAAAAAATATAGGCATCTAATAGATATAATACTTTTACCATTTATTTGTTTAACTATTAATTATTTTTAGTGCATACATTAATTTGTTCTCCTAAAACAATAGTAAAATAGGGGCCATTGTAGCTGATTTTTCCATTTTTCATTTCCATCCTACATAATAGGTAAAAGCCTATCTAAAACTGCATCACCATCACATAGTTGTTTTACCTTATTTTAATGTAAAACCCAGATCGAATGTTGTGTTTCTTGTAATAGGGTTTTTATAGAGATACTTGGGATGAAATGTGATATTTAATATTGTATGGGAGGTGTTTCAACCTTTTGGGGTTTAGATATGTATTTACTATATTTGATTAAAATGTTGATTAGTCCCAATCAGTGAAATAATATGCAATAAATAACCACTGATTTGTTATATATTTTGACTTGATTTAACTTTATAAAAATAGTAATAGATATCTGTAAATAGATAGTTATTTGGAAAAAACTTATTGAAAACTAGCATACAAATAGGTTTAAGTGTTGTCAACTAGATCCTTATGTCATATCCTCTCCTAAATAATAGCACCACACATGGACAATAGCACCATGTGGATCTAGTGTCCTAAAACTGGCTCTAGTGTCCTGTTTGTAGGACTATTCCTAAATTTTGGGTGTACATGTGCCTATGTTTATGGGTTATGTTCTTGCATGCATGAATTATGAAACTATGTACTATTCTATTAATCATTGATTTATGATGTAAACCCTAATATTATTTACAATTAGGGTATGAGATGAAAACATGTGTTCATTAGTAGGATAGGATGGATATCATCAACACCCTATTATGAAGAGAGTTTATTAAATACCAATACTTTGAGGAGGGATCAAGTGAAATTGATGATATAATGATAGTGGTATTGAATGCCTTGAGTGTGTTTGAGATTAGAAATCTAGAAAACCTAGGCATAGAGAAGTTGTAGATGGTATTATGTAAAAGTGGGGCATAATAGGTATTATTAACCTTGAATTTGATCAACTTATTTCATGTTTGAATAGATATTTTTCATTTAATTTCCATTTAGTGGATAGAGGTATAGAAGTCATGTATTTATAGTGTTATATAGATTGTATGGATAATAAAAGATGCTTAGGCTAATCTTAGGAGGGTATTAATTTTTAAAATGTATCCATTTGGTATAATTAGGGTAATGGAAATTAGTTCCATTTTTTGGGACACTAACACCATGTGGCTCTATTTTCCTTAATGTGGGGTTGATGTCCAACTAGTAGGCTACTGGGCATAAAAGGCCAGGATCTAGGAATGAATGTCTGAGACTATGTTTTAGTTGACTAGGGATGTTTTTGATCCACACAAAGGTTGTAAATGTGTGATAAAAGGATCTAGGATAGTTTTAGGGTTAAGATAGGGATATGTTGCCTCAATTAGCACTCTTACCACTTAAATACCACTTTTAGGTGATTACATGTTGAAATGTGATATTTAAGAATTTTCTGTTTGTTATCTTCATAGTTGGCTTTATATTATTTGAAATTTATAAATATCTCATGTTTATTTAAATTGTAATCTAGAGAAGCTGCTATTTTATCTTTCATTAGTACATTGGATGAGTTACTAAAATAGTTAGGAGCTCTCATTTTATAGAGATTCCAACTTAGTAATTTTGAAAAACTAAGCTTCATTAGAATATCTAAATTTGGAGGCTTGTTATGGGATTCTTGGTATTCTTTATCTAATGCATGAATATTTTGGGAGGATGGGACCATCATTATAGGTGGATTTTATTACACACCAACACTCTTGGGAACTTATATACCACCCTTGGCCACTATTACACATGTACCTTATCTCAACTCTAGGTTGTGGTGGATTTTATTAAACTTTGTCAGGCATGGCATTTACCAACCTCATTCTTGATTTCATACATATGGCCACATGATCACCATGGATCACATGCTACAAGTTGCACTTAATGAGCCATCCTTCCACATCATAATTTTAAAATAGGAAGTGGATTCGATGGTAGGGTGAGGAAAGCCAAGTTGAAGTGGGTTTTCATCATATATAGGGAAGATGTCCTACATGCTATCAAATAATCTATTAGCCTCATCTTATTGGAGAACAAGTGTAGAGTTAAGTTTAACTCCTTAGTGGTGTTGGTGTTTATGGGTAATTTTCTATAGGTATCTAGGGATAAAGAATTGACCTTGGCTATTTTGCTATGACTAGTTTTGGGAGTGACTATGGGTTGGTTTAAAGACATATATTAAGCATTTATCCCTAGAATAATGTGATATTCATCCCTTTTTTAGGCTAACTAGCTCAGGGTTAGTCCAACTTAGAGCCTTCAAGGATTTTGTAGATAGGTATGATAACCTTTTGTCTCATATTTATTTACTTCATTTTTAGTTGCAAAATATAGGGGCCCCTACAATCCTTATACCAATGTTGGATGTGGGAGCCT
This sequence comes from Torreya grandis, assembly GCA_037957365.1. Classification (NCBI taxonomy): domain Eukaryota; kingdom Viridiplantae; phylum Streptophyta; class Pinopsida; order Cupressales; family Taxaceae; genus Torreya; species Torreya grandis. The sequence continues at coordinate 104,601 of JARHVA010009552.1, read as the reverse complement.
TACACTCTCCCCTAATGTTAGTTATGGTAGCTCTTTAGGGATGATTATCCTCATGCTCAATGGTGGTGATTAACCTTCTCTCAATTATTTATGGGGATTAAACCCATCTCCCTTAACCAATTTATGTTAGGGTGGAGTCTAGTCCCATCACTATAATAAATGTTACCTCGATACACATGGAAGCTTGATTGGTAGGCATGAAGGTAGATCTTAGTCTAAGAAAAAAATTAGAGAAGAAGTTGAGGGAAAAAAGAGGAGGTGGAAACACACCTCACCTTCATATTTGGTTGTGGACATGTTGGTGGTTGATCAGGATGTGGATTTTGAAATATGTGTTCTAACTAGGGTCCTTATGGAGGGTGTTGGTGGTGAAGTGTGTGGTGGAGTGGAATTGGTAATAGGTGATGGTGGTGTGGCTATAAATGGTGTAGGTAGAATTGTTTTTGTGGGTTGTGGTGGAAGTGACATGATTAAGGTGATGGTGGTGATAGCGGTGTTTAGCTTTGATTCTTCCATGGCTATTTGTCCTTTGTTTTTTTTCCAATGTGGTTACTCCTCAGGTGGTATTTTGAAAACAGTTTGATGTAGTTTGATTTTTTGGTTGTATTTTGGGTTTCATCCCTTTTTTTTAATTGAATACCTCTTGGTATTTAGGATGCCCTTGGCTTCCTCATCTTGGTATGAGATTTCTATTATCATTTTTTTCATCTCTTAGTTTTAATTGAATACCTATTGGTCTTTAGGATGCCCTTGGCTTCTGTATCTAGAAAAAATATATCAATACTTTTTTTTATAAATTATTTTAAAACTAATTAAAATAAAATATAAAATCAAAATTTTACTATAATTATAAATATTAGTATAATTATTTTTATAAATATTAATTAACTAATTAAAATAAAATATAAACACACTGACACACAATAAAATGCTAAGACATAAATGGGTGAATCTTGATTAGGAAATATTAATAAAAAACATAGACATCCAATAGATATAATACTTTTACTTTTTATTTGTTTAATCATTAATTGTTTTTAGTGTATAGATTGATTTGTTCCACTACAACAATTGTAAAATAGGGGTCAATGTGGTTGATGTTGCCAGTTTTTGTTGTCATCTTGTATGATGGGTAAAAGTTTGTCAAAAACCTCATCACCACCATGTATCAATTTCACCTTATTTTAACATGAAACCTTGATCAAATGTTTAATTTATATCAATAAGGATTCTATACACATACTACATGATATCAATAATGCTTCATGATACCATACATATTTGTGGTATGTTCATAATTTATTTTATTTTTTTTAAAGATAGATGTTGGGGGATGAAGGGATCCTTGCTAAAACAAAAACTAGGGAGTATCATAAAATGCTGGGAAAACATGAAAACATTCATGATTCACACCCATACCAACTCTTCACAATTTAAAATAAAGTAGGTGAGAGGCTTAAAAAAACATAGGGGACAAACCTTGAGCATACATTATGATAAAATGAGACAAAATATTATATTTAATTTTAATAGTGACTTGAATAAATATATGTCCATGAGACCAAAAGTAATCTATGGTACCTCAAACTAAAATAATTGGTTCTCAAGTAGTGAATAGAAAATAATGTTTATAGCTTAATCACAATAACATTATATTAAAATCATGTACAACATAGATCCCTGTATATCATGGTTTTGAAAAAAAAAATTATTTTTTTTGGTTGAATATACATTAATAATTCTATATTTTAGTGCATCAATATTAATATTTTAATGCCATCATAATTTTCAGATCTTTTAAGATGGGATGACATTTAGAATATCGACAGTTTTAAAAAATATTAATATAGTCTGAGGCCACTTACATTTCATTTAAATGTGGATATCTAGGGTTAGCTTATGACTTGTTTTAGCTACTATAAAATGACAAAATACTTAATATACTACTATTGATAATATAACTTCTACATAGAGCTTTAAAATTGAAACAAATTATGAGAATATTACTTCTACATAGAGCTTGATTTGAAAGTTACAATGAAGATGTGGTCTAATGGAATGAATAAATACCTATTCCCAATTACCTATGCTATGTATTAATTATAGGCTTACCTGGGTGGATATAATTCATTTAATTTGAGTAAACACTTATGGTTAATTCCTTATAATATGCATTAATTTTGGGCTTACTTAGGTAACTATAATTCATTTAATTTAAGAGTTTTGTTTCTCCACCTATGCCTAATTCATTGCATCCCACTCTCATAGGTAGCTCATGTAAAGTCTATCAGATTTTTTTTCCTTCCAACTTTTCCCTCTACAATTTTTAATTGAAATGTCAATGATTTTCTTATCTATGAAGCTAGTACTAACATGACATAGGGAATGGACCTTATCAAATAGAATAAATTGATGAAAGTTTTTTAATAACATCTATGAAATGATATAATATATATGACTATAGGTTTTTGATCAACTTGTTTTGCATAAGAATAACTTTTTACAAAATCTTAATTATGTTTTTTTTAGTGTTACCTTTATTTGGGATATATTATTTTATTTTTAATGCAATTAAGATAGATTAATCTATCTAATATCAGTCCAATTTTTCTATGCCCATCCTTAAATAGCATAATGCATCTTTTTTTTCTCTTTCTAAGAGGTTTAAATTGAAAATAATGTTTTTATAACATAAATATATTTAAATCATAAATACTAAAGTCACATCACATAGTTATTTAAATATGGTTTTCATATCTTTTGAAGTGCAATGTTATATGCATAATAGTCATAATATTTTTTTATAGTCTAACCAAGGATACCCATAAAATTTAACTCTTACATGGAAGCCATTTAAATTTGGAACCTTCTCCATAATTTTTTTCAATTTTATTAGATATCGGTAAAAACTTTTACAGAATCTAGAGCTATAAAATGAAGGGGTAGTATTGTGATTGGAGATATAAACTAGTTTAGGACACAAATAGAAGGCCCGTATCCCCCTTACATCCCCACAATCTCAAACATTACCAATTTCAATGACATCACCAATGTCATTTACATCACTAACTTCACCAATGACCACAACCAACCTCATATGCCATGTGCAAGATTTAAACCTAGGTGGGGGTGGACACAACCAAGCCATTTAAGCATGTATTGAATTTTTTAATTCAACATTTCCATTCAAATGTTAATTCTATTTTTAATAGTTAAAATAAGAAACAAATTTAAATAAAACATTATATGTATTATAATATTACCTTGAACTCCAACTTTGAGATTGATGTAATGTGAAATTATAGGGGTTTTGAATGGAACATAAATACTAACTGATATCTATCAATGTAGTATTATTTTATGTGATTGAATGATTATACATTGTTGAGCTCTGATAAAAGATTCTACTCTTTTCCGTAGAATCTTATTAGTTTAGTAGTCAACTAAGATTGATTTTTAGTTTGAGTTGGGGAAGCCATTATGATAGAATTCATATTGAATAATCAAAATTGCATAATAACTATGAATAATATTTAAAATATAATTAATTTTAAGTGGAAATTAAAATTGACTTTGGAATTATGAACTATGTTGGTATTACGTATCCCTTCTATAAAGTTGTTACGTGTCAAAACATAAGGTAGAAGTGTGAGATCAAGACATGATATTATCATGTAAAATCAAGTTATTGCATACTTGTGTTTTTTGGAACTCTAAATTGAATTCTTAATTGATAAAATTAATATATCCTCATGTAAAATTGGTAGGTACCTATTCTACAAAATCTAACATATTAAGAATGTTATAAATTAAGAATTTAATAATATTATTTATATTATGTAAAATAGACCATTTTTGAAATATAGTCCTACCTAGTACCCTCATACTTAGACCATGTTCTCATAAATGGATGTGTAATGTGGGAATTCCCCATAAAAACCTAAAAAATCAAAATTTGTCCTTGTATTTATAGTTTATTCCACACTGCTAGGTATTCCTTGGTTTAAGTGTATGAAATAGGTTTGACTCTATCACGTTCACATCCCATGGTTTCCCATTTCTTATTTTTTAGGGTCGTACTATAAATTAGCTTCAACTTAATTCCATTTCATTATAAATATATCATGCTAGTGAATGTAGGCCCTTTCCTTCCATTCTTTGAGCTTGGTTTCATTGCCTTGCATGAAATAATGAAATCATTGCATGAGAATTCATGATTTATGATGATTTTAATTAAATAGCTTCCATCATTGGATAATCCTCCTTTCTTGAGAGTTTTTAATATTTACACATCATTTGAAATGACTTTGATTAGGTGGCATCTTGTAGATTCAACCATTGATTAAAAGAGAGGGTGAAAACACCAAGATGGCCATGATATCTTCCCTTTTGTTCCCTTCTCTATAAATATGTGATGTCGAGGATTTTTTAAATTTTTATAAGATATTTTAAATCGAATCAATGTTTTTCTAAATTCAATAATAAATATATTACCAATAAAAATATTACTCATTTTTTTATAGTGTAGCTATCTATAATTAATGATGATACTATCCCATTCTTTTCATCATAGTAAGCTGAGATCATATTATATGTATCAAATGTTATTTGTTTTTTCATATCACCTTGCTCATATGTTATTATTTTAATATAATACATATTTGTTCCTAGAAACACATATATCCTTAATAGATGAGACATAAATTACATATAATAATTATTATATATTTTTACTTTCATCTCACATTAATGTTTAATTTTTAGATCTGATAGGGTTTTATAGGTTTTTAATTTGATATCATATTTACTCTTTGTACTATAACATCAATGTCTCTTGAATTTGTAGAGGATCATGCAGACTTGTTTTCAAAAGGCACCAAAGTTACAGAGGGAAAATTGTATCCAATTAGAAGGAAAGTACATTGTAGATATATGGGAAGAGGATTTGTTATTGTTAGTGTTGAGATAGTGTTGGATGGAAAATTGAAATTTCCTTATTTAATTTATCTATTTAAAACCTTAGTAGATGTCAAGAAACAAGGATACTACATTCCATGGGAAGAGAGTGATTTGTAAAAGTATGTAGATCCCTCCATTCCAATAGTTTATATTGATTACATTTTTAATGATTTATAGTCTTATAGTGCTATGAAAGAGGGATATTCTAGTGATGATAGTTAAAACACCATAAATGATATAGGACCTAAATATAAATTTGGTTTTGTCACAAACAATGTTGTTCTAAAACATAAATGTTTTAGTAGAGATGATGACACAACCTAAGGTTTTGTAACTCATGCTCTAGAAGATCATAAAATTCATGAAGAGATATTGTGACCCTTTATTTTTGGTGTAATTATTTAAAATGTGGTAAATTTATGTTTTAATTTCTCAAACTTACTGCTATATGCAAAGGGAAATGTAACCAATCTATAAATCAATCATAGCTCAGGGAAGATAAATCTTACTTACACTTTTGATTGTTGATACATTATATATTTAGGGTCATGACCAAGATTGTTCCTCTAGACATATACAAGTGATCCATCACCATAATAAAATCACTAGGGAGGGTTCTAAAGCCTCTAGTCAAATAGAACTATTCAATAAGCCTAACTAGGTCCTATGTTTTCAAATTAATGAAAGTATAATGCCAGGAAAAGTAAATTATAATATAGTGCACACCAAAGCTTGTGGCATAAATGAGTAGTTAGTAAACATAAAATTAAACACACATAAAATAAACCTATTTAAGCTATGTATAGGTAAGACCCTAATACATGGAGAGAGAAATATATTCAAAAGCTATTACTTTTAATTCTTATATATATTAAAATAGAGGAGAAAAGTTAGAGATAACTACCTTTAAGATGAACCCATCGATACTCAATCTCTCACCTGGCTAAAGGTACTTCACAAGATATTCTTGTGATTTGTGAGGATCACTAATAAAGGCCAAAACATCTAATATTTTTTCATAATACAAGATTCTTCTCTAATTAGAAACCCTAAGCTAAGACTCCTCATGTAGAATGGTAGAAGAGTAGAGTGTAAAGAAGTGAGATTGATTAATTAACTATTTTTGTCTCTAAGAAATGGTGAAATGAATGTGCTTATATAGCTAAATCTAACCCTAAACCTTTCCAAAATTTTATCCAATAGGGTTTCCCCAATCACATATGTATTGTTATTAATAAAAACAAATTAGGTCTTGGTCTAAGTTAACCAAGGGTCAAACTAGACCTTAAATGAGTTTTGTTAATTAAAGTATAGGGTCATGGGATTCATAGTGTATTTTAAATTATTATAAAGTATTTTAGGATAGGGAAGGGTTAATGAAGGTGTAAAATAATCAGAGGAGGTAAAGTTGAGGAGAATTTTTTAAAGATATTATTAGATTGAGATCAAGTGGTAGTAAAGGTACAAAAATCCTACAAAGCACTAATGGTCTAGCCACCCATTTCATAGTGCACCCCTTAAGGCATGCACTCAAAGAGATTGAGACTCGATGGGTTCTTGTAAGATAAAAAGCATTAGTATCTGATAAATTTTGAAAATATTATGTGAATACATATTACCCACTTAAATCTCATCATGTTTCACTTAGGTGTAATAGGGGATGGTGTTTCGAGAAAAGAACATAGTAACACACAATGTTAAAGCTAAAAAATTATAGTATTTTAAAGAAAAAATAATAAATTAAATTATTGAAAGGAAAATAAATAAAAATGAAAATGTTTATGTACCTTGACTTACCTTTTTTTATTGGATGGTTGTCTTATGTGTTTTAAGTTTTGATCTTGGATAGCACTTAGACTGCTTTTGACAAACATAAGGATACAAAACTAAAGACAAACACAAATAAATTTATGAAATACAAGATAATTGATGCTATATGGATAAGATGTACTTGTAAATTTTGTAAGCTAGGGTGAAAAATGCTATGTTAAGAAAAAATAACTAAGGCAATTCCTTTTAGTAAATTGATAATAAAAAAGCAAAGGTTATTAAAGAAAAAAAACTCAAGCAAGTAAACCTTAAGTAACAAAGTCAAACATACCAAGTCAAACTAAGGACATATGTCAAAAAAATGATAATCAAACATCAATGTGAAACCAATAAAAATCCTTAAATAAATATGAACAAGTAAAATGGTAAAACAACATTGATGAGTGAGTAGTAAAAAATCCTTAATCATCAAAAGGAAAAAGGTTCATAAAATGGAATACAACATTGGTGAGTAAGAAGTAACAAGCCAACTTTACTCTATAATGGAAAAATAACATGAAATTATAAATTGAATTAGGTGACCAAAAAAATTGATACAATAATAATGGGAAATACTATAAAGAAACAAAAGTAATTCTAGAAATGTAAATCCATGATGTAAATAAAATAATCCATAGTCACTCAAGCATATTATTTTATTCTGAGGATAGATGAAACTAAAACAAGGTAGTGCTAGCATATTTTTAAGATATGAATAAGAGGGAATATAAAATTAGGAAAATAGATTTAGAATCACACTTGCCTATTAAGTGGGGAAATGAAATGGGTGGAGGGGAGAATGAAGGAAAATTAAAGGTAGAGGAAATAATTATCAAAGTCAAGATACTCAAATTAGGTTTGTTAAAACAAGAAGACTTTCAAAATTAAGGACTCTAAATAATATCTCCTAGACACACAAATATTATATCAAAAAATTAAGTATGTAAATCATACCATGAAGGTTATATGCTTGAAAAGTAAAATGGAACTATCTTCCCACAATGTGTTCCATGTTCTTCAGGACCTCTTATAGAGTCATCGATCTATAGTGAAGATTGAGTACTTATATGAGAAAGTTGGTATCGACATAGAGTTTATTGAATTCTCTTATTCCAATCTACTAGCCTACTGTACCCCAATAGACCTAAAATCAATCATGAAGATAACTACAGAGTTTGATATTTTATTAGAGATAATAGATTTAATTGTAATCATGTCTTTTAGTGTTACTTTTGTATCATTTCCATTTATTTCAAATGATTTGGATTTTATCCTTTTGTATGTTTTTTCTATTCCTCCTCTAGATGGATTTAGAGAAATAAACATGAGTGCTAAAGATGATGATCATTTGAGTACTTTGGACTTGGTTGCTAAAAAATAGAAATTACAGTGCATGGTTTCTAAGAGTCTTGTTAATTCAAGTGAAATGAATGTGTTATCTTGAATTCAACATTATTTTATCCAATGTGGAATGAAAGGAAAAGAAATCAAGAGGAATGAAACATGAAATAATTTAAATGACTTTAAAACACAAAAAATGTAATAAATTATGAAAAAGGGATACCATGATAAAGAAGTCTGATTCCTTATCATAAGAATGAGGGAATTGTATGAAAACATTCTAACACCTTATTGTTGTGAAATTTTATCTATAAAAGAAGCAAAATCTAAAGCTAAGAATAAAGGATGAAAATCTTGTAACCATTGCTAAACATTCTAAAGAAGGAACACTAAATTAAATATGGTGATTTTATGAGGAATGCCTAGTCCTATCCATGGTCTTACACTGAAAATCATAAAATATAAACCAAAGAGGGTGCACAAAGCTTGTGAAAATAAGTAAATGAGAAATATTGTATTTGTGAGGAATGATAGGTCCTATCCATGGACTTACACAACAACTCACAACAGTAAAACACAAGTCATTAAAAAAAGTATTAGAAAGTAAGGATATAAATAGATAAAAAATAAATCATGAGGAAGAATGGGTCCTATGTGTTACTTTACAATGCAACTAATGAGAAAATGGAAAGTAAAGGTCCAAAAAGAATGAACTAAGGTTTTTGTAAAGAAATATTGCTCCAGAGGGTGAGATCTGTGTAGATATCCTAATTTTTTTATAAGGATAATATACATAAATCATGATAAGAAGGGAAAGATCTAGGAAAAATACTTATTTAAAAATTATGCATTGGTGAGTGATTTGAAAATATGGCCTTCTTTAGTTTGAAGGTGGTAGGTGTTAGGACCAAGGATGTCTTTGAATAAATAAGGGCCCCACCATTTTTGGGCATATTTAACTTATTTTTCATGTGTGTAATATAACTTAAATACAAGATCAACAACATTAAAAGTGTTAATTTTAACTCTTTTTGCTATGTTGTTTGGCATTGCAAGCCTTATCTCGGTGGTTGTGTTGTAGAATGGAAAGACAATGTATGTCAAGAAGATCAAGAGATTGAAGGAAAGATTGACATAGTTATTCATTAGTTATGATACCATGAATATATATATGAAGAGAGGAAAGTAAACATCTAATTATAGAATGGATTCAAAATTGTAGACTAGCCAAAATAGCATTACCCTAGTGGCAGTGTGTATGCTTGTGCAATAGGCCTAAAGAGCAAGATACATATGAAGATGTAATCCATGTGAGTGTCATATATTATTTTTTGGATAATTTTATTAATAATTCTATTAGTGTCCTTAGCTTGGCCATTGCATTGGGGATGGTAGTGCATGCAAAATTTATGATTAATTTTGAATTTAGTACAAAGTTATTTTACATCTTTATTTTTGAAATTACCAACATTATCTAAAATGATAGTATGAGGAACACTAAAGCACAAAATGATCTAGTTGATGATTAAATTAGTAATGGTTATCATATAAACATTAATGAGTGCCATGGATTTGATCTATTAATAAAATACTCAGTATCCATGATGATAAATACATGCCCATCCTTTGATCTAGGTAGTTTTCCTATGAGATATAATCCCCACATTGAGAATGGTTAGGGAGACTACATAGTTTGGAGCCCAATTGGAAGATAATGGGTTATATCATCATGAATTTGATAGGGACTACATGTTTTAGTAAAATTAATGACATCCTTTTCAAGAGTGGAACAAAATTAACCCATACATAAACATTTACAGGCTATAACATGTCCACTATAGTGGCCACCATAAATTCCCCCTATGCTTGTTCAAGGAAAGGACCTATTATTCCATAACATAGTAAATTTAGGTACCTTTAGCATTGTGATAATAAGGGATGTTATATTGAAATAAATATTTGAAATATTATTTGTGAATGCTAGTCTTTTAATGATAATTAGTGTCAAGGAGATAGGTTTGGTGTTTAAGGTATTCAATTATGTCTTTGTACAATGAGATTTATCAAATGGTAATACCCTCAATATGGTAGATAAGTGAAGCTTATGTTTGAATGTATGATGGAGAGTTTCTTATTTGGACAAAAAGGTATAATTATTAATAACTTGGTGCAGATGAAAAAGATATGTGGAAGAAGAAAGCGAATCAATAATATAATTTTGATATCAAGGGATGGGATCAAAGGTAAAATAAGAAAAATCTTTGGCAAGGGTAGTGTCTATTTGATTATAATCAATGATATTTTAGCATTTGAATTAATAATCAGCATTAACCCAACAACATATGAGTTGGTAGTCACCCAAAGTGTGTAGATATGTAATGTCTAAATCAAGTGTTACTCTCATTCCTAAGAGCTTTGTATTCCACCATGTTGTTAGTGACATCAAATGTAAGGAAAAATTCCAAAGGGATAATTTTACAAAGATGATTAGTGAGGATATAACTAGAAATATCTCCTTGAAGGCATTTGACACCATAAATATCAATGGTCCAGGTATCTTCATGTAAATCAACATTAATTTCAAGAACTTATTTGATGAGTACTTTAATTTTATTAGTATATGGAATGATAGAGGACTCTTCTATATTACTTTCTTCAATATCAATAATGAAATTATGTAGTAATCTTTCAGGGATATGAATTAATTAAGACCTTTAATATAATGGATATTATCATTAGGAAGACTATTATTAAGGTGGTTGGTAGCTAGTATAGGAGTGGTTATGAGTTGATCAATAATTATTTATCCTTTGATAAGTTCTTACATAATAATGAAAAGATAAAATTCTATGAGAAGGAACATTCACTTTTAGACTTGGTAATGAGGTCATCTACATAAGTTTCCATTATTTGGGTTGTATCAATTGGTGGGTTGGTTTTTATAGGAGGATTCCATATATTAGTATTAAGGGGAAGGTAATTAGGTGGTGGATTTCTTGTGGGGTTATTGGATAAACTTGTGTTAATTACCCATACATTATGATGAAATGATTGAAGATGGGAGTTATTTTCATAGATATGGAAAGGATATGATCCACTAATCTCATATTATGGAATGATTTGGACCATGTTATAATATAAATATGAGGGAGGAGAGAACATACTCCAAGAGTGAGGATTCTCTTAAGAGGTAAAGAAAAGAAGAAAAGATCACCCCATTTAGTGTCTAAATGGATTCATGTTGTTTAAAAATATTTTGATACAGGATTTCATGATGTTTGATGAAAAAAAAGATTAATAAATAAGGAAAATTATGGAAAAAGTCTACAAGATAAAGAATAGAGTAAGCCAAATAAAGAATAAAATCAACTAGACAAGGAATAGAGTTGACCAACAAGTATATGATTGACTAGGCTGATAGATTAATGATTAAACATAGGCTAAAAATACTACATAGTCATATGGATTAATAGTGTAGTGATAAATAGGTGATAAAATAGAGAGATAAGAATACATAATTATGTAGGTCGACTGTGTATTATAGGTAGGAAGGTTTATTAGTCTGTAAGAAATTATATCAACCCGAATGATAATATTTTGAAATGGAGGAAAATTTTACAAGTTAATTGGAATAAATAATTAAATTAAACACACAAATAATTAGATCAATGTAAATAATCCAATTGGGACACATATAACAAACCTTGCATCAATGTTATCTAATGCAAGTTTTATAATACACCACAGAATTATCAAAGAGTAAGTATTAATTGAAAATTAAATGCTAAATTTTTTGTCATCCTAAGTGTTTTTAAGATATAATAAAGTGTGATTTTAATGTCATAGGAAAGTTGATGGAAATATGGAACTAGAAATTAATATAAGGATGATTTTAGGATGTTCACACTGAAAGGGATCTGTATTGGTGATGGTAATAGCTTAGTATTGGGGCCTACCCCCTTACTTCACAAATATAAAATGATAAGGGTGTTGGGTTATTTTCCAATATATACCATCAACCACACATTTATACTTATCCATAAACCCAAGTCAATTTCTCCCTTGGTCATAAAATCCAAGTAAGTAGGCCTTGGGAAGATAAATGTTTAATTTTTTTTGAAAGTAAAGTGATTTGGTAATGTGTGAAAAAGAGTAAAATAGTGTAACTAAAATGGTGATTAAAAAAAATAATTATTTAATCTTATGTGAGTTACTTTAATAATGAAAACAACTAAAAAGGAAAGGCAAATTAATTACTAGCACAAAAATGTTAATTCCTTAATTTATAATAGTATAGAGTTGGTTCGGGCAACATTGTATGTAAATAGTATAGAACAAAGTTGAATGGGTCACTATTATTATATATAAGAAAGGTTTTTAATAAAAATTTAAAATAGGACAACTAGGTCTCTTAGATAGGAGATAAATTATAAAACTACATTGACTAGGTCGACCCAATTGGTTATAGGGTTGCACTTTTATACACTAAAAACTTGTGAAAAATAGAACTAAAAGAAGAATTGAAATGTTATAGAGAAAAGAAAGGAATCTTGGTGGGATTGAAGATGTTTTATCTTGAAAATTTTATGCTAAGATGTCCAAATGTTACTTTCAAAATTATTCCAACTGAGTCAACTGGTCTGACCAAGTTTGCAAAACCCTATGTTGAAGAAGAGACAATAGAGTTGACCCATTTTACTATGATTATTGAACTATATAATGATATATAAAAATATTATATAGAGTAAAAATATTTGACTATGTATTCTAATATGGAACTAAAGAAGAGTATTGTGTTAAACTGCTCAATCCAATAACCTATAATTGGTAAAGACCTTAATTAATATAATAAATTCATTTTGAAGTGACTACGTGTTAAACATGCACACTAAAAGTTATAACTATATAGATTGGTTTGATATATTAATTCAAATATAGAAAAATATAATTGATGAAAGTCTCTAGTCAAGTAAAACTATGCAATAATCCTAACTAGGTCCTATGTTTTCATATTCATGAAAGTATAATGACAAGTAAATTAAGTCTAATCTACTACATACCGAATATTGTGACACAAATGAGGGGTTATTAAACATAAAATTAAACATGCATAAGGGAATCCTATTTAAGCTATGTATAAGTAAGACCCTAATGCATGGAGAGATAAATATATTCAAAAACCATTACTTATGCTACTTCTATATACTAAAATAGAGGAGAAAAATTAGAGATTCTTACCTTAACAATAAACCTATTGAGGCTCAATCTCTCCTTTGGAAAAATTTGTTTCACAAGAGGTGGTCATGGTTTTTAAGGATCACTAAGAAAGGCCAAAACATCCAAGACTTATCCATAAGATAAGATTATTCTCCAAGTAGAAACCCTAAGCTAAGACTCCTCAAGTAGAATGGTGGAAGAGCATTTTGTAAAGAAGAGAAATGAATAATTAAATCTTGTTGTCTCAAAAAAAATGGAAAAATTAATGTTCTTATATAGTTGAATCTAACCCTAACCCTTTCCAAATTTTTAGCTGACATGGTCGACCCAATCAACTTTGTAACATTATTAACAAAAAAAATTAAATCTTGGTCTAGGTCCACCAAGGGTTGATCTAGACCCTAAATGAGTTTTTTAAATTAGATTATATGTTTTATGGGGTTTAAAATGTATTTTAAACTATTGGAAAGGGTTTTAGGCTAGGGAAGGGTTAACTAAGGGAGAAAATGACTAGATGATGATGCAAAATAGGAGGCAAAGCTTAGGGGAATGTTTTTAAGAGATGGTTGGATTGATAGGAAGTGGTAGTAAAGGGATAAGAATCATGTGAATCACCAATGGTATTTCCTCTCCTATTTTGGTGCACCCATTAAGGCATGCACTCAAAAATATTGATAATTTATGGGCTTGTGCAAGAGAGAAAGCATCAATAATTTATAAACTTTGAAAATATTATGTGCATATAACTATAACCTAATTAGTTAATATTTTTTCCACTAAAACATTTGGTTTTATACAAAATAATAAGTGTCCTTATGGCCAATAAATTTTTTTCTCAATTGGATGGTTCATACCTTGTATGTAGTAGTGAACACAATTTTAAGCTCAGGGGAGTTATTGACAAGTTGATCCATTTATGTTCATCTATGAGCAATAATGTTGTAGAGGGAATAATTAAAAATATACTTAAATGATACATGGTGAAATTTAAGGTATTGGATTCTAACACCTTTGGTATTAATATTCATATAGTATTGAACCCTCCTTGCAAAGTATGCTCATTATCTAAAGGATCTCTCAAAGAATGGCCTGCTAGGTAACTAGCCAACATAAACAATTATCCTCTAGATGTGAGATTCAAACAAGTCCAAGATGAGGTTGAGATAAACATGTGATTAGAAGATACTACAATAACATAATAACATAAAACAAAAATGGTATATATAATTTAATTTTATGACACTAATTATAATCATTCCAAACAAGTGATTAGAAGATACTACAATGCTCAAAAATGTCAATAACTGAATACCTCTCTACCCAGTTCATCAAATCAAAATGTCGATGAGGATATTAAATGGTAATTAATTTGGATGAAATGGAGAATGTTATAAATTATTATTTCAAATATTATTATCTAAAAATAATTCTCATAGCTTCAACTAAAGACACAAAAATTGGCCATAATTGACTTCAGATCGATTCTTCCCAACCATTACAAATTAAGCCTAGAAATCATTGAATATCCAAAATTTGCTTTTTCATCATTAAAAAAAGATCAAAATCATTTTGAGACATCCCTAATTGGGGTATCCTACTATATTCAATAATAACCTCTCATAGATTCATCCCTAATAACCTTACAACATCACAATGGTCAATTTGGCCTATGTATCTATTAAGTGGGGCACTTACACACTTGAATAAATATTGAAAGAGATAAAAGGATAATCAAAATCAATTAACAAAATAAACAATATTGAATTCCTAGTAGAATTATCCATTAAAATTAATGAATATCTAGAAAAGGAAATTTAAAAATTTAAAATGTCCTAGCCTTTCATCATTGATTTTATGATTTATCAAACTCTTTGAAAATATTCTATATATCTAATTTTAGATCCATGCCTATTAATTAAAAATAATAATTACTTGATAACTAGTAACTCTAATGGAGTTAGTTTTAACTCATCTAGGTTTAGTTTCAACCCATTCCAAGCCTAAACTCAACCTCGACTCACCTTGGGTGAGATTTAATTCCTAAGGCTATAAAGAAAATGCGTGGCCTATTGAATTCATAAGCTATTTTGGTGAAAATTTATTATGCACAAATATATTAAATAAGCTCTTTGATGTACTATTATAATGCCTAAATGCCTATCCAGTAATATTCCCATTCCCAAATCTTAATCCAAGCTACATGATAAGACAATGTGGCATGGAGAGAAGGATCCAAGCAACTTCCATTATCAAAGAATTATTGATGCATAACAAAAAGGACATTCAACAAAGCATTTAGATCTCCCAAGGAAAGTAATTTAATTGTGTTTTTTATGTCTTTGTTGTGATCTCATTTAGTTTTTGTTACTAAACTCTCCCTAGTATCTAGGTTAGAGGTGTTAGTAATTTAGTATGTTTATTTCATTGGGTTTATGAGACTAACACAAGACAAACCACCCCTATATGTCAAATTCTTAGTTAACATATTGTCACACCTAGTGGGAATCCAATAATCCCATATAATCAAGGACATTAATATGCAACCTTTAGTTTCTCTAATGGATGCTTAAAAATTCTTAAAAATTCAAGTTTTAACTTCATTTTTAACATATTTATATTTTTTAAAGCAACACACAAGTTGTACAAATACCAATGTTGATTTTCTCAAAAAATCATCTATTATCCAAGGATTGACATCAATCCCTAAGTGAAAATAAAAACATGATAGAAATGTGATGCGAGTTTTACTTGAATTTTATGATCTTCCTTTTGTGGTTTGGGACTTACATATTGTCAATTTAAATATTTTTCTATAGGATATAGAGAGTTATTTTATTATTAGGTTTATTTTTCTAACCATATTTTCTATCAAACCATATTGTTTTTTTATATGTTATTATAGGAAATTATGTTGATCTTTATTGAATAACATCAATCCCTATGTGGATCAACTGACCTTGATCTTTATAGACTGACAATAATCCTTGTGTGGATCAATGTCAATATATATAAGACAAAAAGCATGAAACTCAAGAGTTAAATCCTAAATTTTGTTTTTCCACTCATTTTTTGTCTTAGAATTAGGCAAACCTTCTAACAAATTATATGTCCTAAGGTGTAAAAAGGCAAGTTTGAACATGATTAAATCTTACATAATTTGTCTTTAGTGTTTAAAACAAACTTAGTTATTTTCATGCCTTAGTTGTTTTTGAAGTTTTGAAAGTTTTTCAACAAATTCTAAGGGGATAAAACTTCACAACACATTCCATTTTGTTGCAAGACAATTAAATTTCACATTTAGTTACATACTCCTAAGATTTGTTCATTTTATGATTATTTATTTAAGGTTGTTTATTTCCATTAAACCAAGTGACGCATGTATGCTCTCCCCATCTCCTTTAGGGAACTCAAGTGACCAAAAGTTCTCATTATTCACCTTTGTTTATTTAGTCCAATATCATGAAAATAAATTCATTAATTCCCTCCCCAAATACTTATGGTTTAAGTGACCCCAAAATGACCCTAAAGTATTTTCACTTATTTTTATTTTTCATGCATTTTGGCTTATGAGTGATATTTCATCATCTCCTCATAGTTTCTTTAGGTAAATTATGACCTAATAAATAATTTCCCAACATCATTTAAATCCCACTACATGGTGGGGTATAAAAATTGAGATAGTGAATCGTGGGATATTAGTTTGAGTGGTTAAACTACCTCTAGTAGTGACTATTGTCCTCAAAATGTATGATCAAATTTAACATCACATTACACTAAAAAAGTGATGGATGTAATCATTGTGAAAAATACAAGACCTTTTCAAAATAATTTGGTTGATATAGATCCAACTAATGTGAGAATTTATTGTGTTATCCACACTTAGGACCACCTATAAATGTGCAAAAATTGGTAGTTTAGAATAACCCCACTTACCAAAGACATACTGTTAATCTAGGGTGAGTAACCAAAAGTTCCATGTCATAATACAAACTCTTGAGATAAGAGGGGGCCTGAAACCCCTACTTTTCATGTGCTTTCACTTTTTAGATTAACAAATAAAATCCTCTAAAGATCTAGTATATTGACAAAATTTAACAATACTATGTAACCTTATCATTTTAGGATTTAAGATGTTACACTTAGGTGTTTGAGTCATTTTATCCTTTTCTTGCATGTTTTTGAGTATAAACTATTTTTTTGTCTTACCACATCAAAAAGAGTGTTTTTTATACATCATTCCTTTATTTGAGGAGGTGTTATGCCAACTATTTGACACCACACCTTTGCCTTAGCATTTTAATAAACTTTTATATGTGTGTTACTTGATTGGAAAGGGTGTCATTATGCTACCCAAATTATTTAAAAAATATATTCTTTTGATTTTTGAAACAATCATTAATCACATATTTAGAGAATGATAAGGTAATTACTCTTCTCAAATAATTTCAAATACTTGTTTGTCTTATGTCTAAATTCCAATTTTGAAACCAAGTACCATATGTGACTTTAGATCTATACCTAATGTTGCTATGCTATTCACCCTTTTTAACTTATTATTTTTTTAAAGAAGCCAAGTTTTTATAAGTTGAGTTCAAAATTACCCATGACAAGTTTAAATCTAAACATTGATTAATTTATACCTATGCCTTATGTAAATTTTGCCTAGACATCAATCCTTATCTTTTAGGTTGTGTAAGTTAGGTTAATTATTTATTCAATTTTTAAAACTATTGTTTGTGCCTAGATTTAATATAAGTAGCGTATCTTCCATATGCCTAGAGTTTCATACCTTATACCAATTGAACAAGTTCATGTTTAAATCAAAATTCCTAAATTTTTCCAAAGTGTTCCAAATTTGTTGGATTAAATATCTTACCTTATTTTGTTTAAAAGTCTAGATTTTGTGCCTTTTCCAAAAGACTTATCATATTCCTCTTTTGAGCCTAGCTTTTGTGACTTATTTAAAAGACCGAGAAACTTTTATTTTCTTTTAGACTTATTTGAAACACTTTATACCAAGAGTTTGGCATTCTAGTTTTTATTTCATCTACTTGACCTTTTGTGTAAGACATCTCATTATTACTATGGTATCCCCTCTGACATTATATATGATAATGGTGGATCATTCAAAAATAAGTATTTCAAATCATTATGTGTTGAGTACAACATTACTCAACATTTTTCTATGGCATATTACCCACAAGATAACAACCATGCAGAAAAATCTAACAAAACCATTATAAACATCTTAAAAAATATTGTTAATGATGCTAGCTACAATTGGCACCTCCAAATATTCCACACCCTCTAGGCATACCTCATTAATTACCATACCCTAATATGGGGCACTACATATTCCCTAGTTTATGACATTGAGGCCATTCTTCCCATTGAGGTTAATTTACCTTCTTTGTGCATTTAGATAAAGCATGTTATAGATAATGAAGCATACTAAGTAGCTTGAATACAAGAGATGGAGTTACTTGATGAAAAATTTATGGATGCAATCAATAGCCTTCAAGCATACCAGAACTAACTCCATGTCCACTACAACTGATATGTCAAACACAAATAATTTTAACTTGGTAATCTTATTATAAAAGAAAACCAATAGAATACAATGACCGAGAAGAAGAACAAGGGAGAATTCAAACCTAATTATATAAGAACACAAATCATTGTTGTAAACTGTCTCTAGAGCATATAGGCTCGTTATACCAAATAGAGATGAACTTGATGAGCTGATGAACATTATCCACTTCAATCTTTATTTTTATTTAGAAACCTAAAGTATTATCTATGAGGCCCATATACACATAATGTTTTCAAATTTAATTAAATACTAATGCTTTAAATCTTGAAGGAACCCATCAAGACTCAATATCTCTGAGTGCATGACTTAAGGGGTGCACCAAGAAAGGGGTGGGTAGACCACTAGTGATTTGTAGGATTTTTTCCCTTATTAACACTTATTACCAATGCAACCAACTCCTAAAAACCATTCCTTAAGCTATTACTCCTATTTTGCATACTTTTCCAAATTTTTCCACTTTCCATCCTTCTTTTCCTCACCTTAAGTCCCTTTTGTTAGTTGGTTGTGATAGGTTGACTGGGTTGACCCTATATAGTTTTGGGATATTTTCACTTAGGAATTAGGTTAGCCTTTGGTCGATCTATCTTGGGACCTTGTGAATAATTATTGAAAATTATGATAAGCCGATTGGGTCAACCCTGTTGGCCAAGATTTTTGGAAGGGTTTAGGGTCAAATATGCCTATAAATATAAGATTATTTTGTCATTATTTAAATATGAAATCAAGAGTTATTATTCACTCATGCTTATTTACAATCTTCTCTTTCACCATTATATTTGAGAAGTTTTATCTTTGGGTTTCTATTTTGAGAATATAGTCTTATGAATAAGTATTGGATGCTTTGGCCTTTCTTAATGATCCTTAAAAATCACAATAACCTCTTACAAAACTCCATTATCCAAGGGAGAGATTGAGTCTCAATGGGTTCATATTCAGGTAAGTATTCTCTAAATTTTCTCCTCTGTTTAGTAGATAAAAGTAGCATAAGTGTTGGCTTTGAATAATATTAATCTTCATATTCCATGTATTAGGGTCTTACTCATACTTATCTTAATTAAAATTTTATTATACATGTTTTTATTATTTATTAACCCCTTATATTGTGCCAAAATCTTTGGTGAGCACTATATTATATGTATTTTACTTGTTACTAATATAAGTGAAATATTAAAACCTAGGACCCCCTTAGGGTCATTGCATGATTGTGTTAGATTGGAGTATTTAGAACCCTCCTTAGCATGGTATGTTTTGATAAACAATCCCCTAATCAAGTCTAAAAGATCCCCATATTGGTTATGATCCAACTTAACAAATGTGTTCCCAATCAAAAGTGTAGGTATGATCTATCTTCTTTGAGCCAAAATTGATTTATAGACATGATGAATTTTTGATTGCATACATTCTTGTGAACCCAATGTGAATCTAACCCTTGCAAGAATTGATTCACTTATTTCATCATTTTATCATTTTTATTATTGTATATTCACAATACTAGGTCGACTATATTGACACACTTCTAACTTATATGCATAGGTTTAACACACAACCACATCCAAATGACTATGTTCTTTTTATGTAGGTTTTTTCTTGGGTACAAGCTATTGGATTAACTCAATCGACATAGTATAATTTTTTAAATTTTTTGACATATATTCTAGGCTATTAGGTCAACCTAGTTGATAATATACACTTTCAAGTAGCAAATTTAGACTACTAGGTCAACCTAATTGACCCTATACATTTTAGGCACTCAAAAATAGGTTTCTCTAAAGCTTGGTCAACCTAGTTGACCTTGTTAAAAATATTTGAAAGCATTTACCAAGGTTTTTCACTATTAATCTCACTTCTCTACATCTTCAAACCCACCAAGGTTCCTGTCTATCCTTTCTTTCTTTCCTTAGAGTCTTTCTTTTCATAATTTGTAGTCATTAAAATTGACCCTGTATAGCTAATTAGATCAACTCTATTGACTTAGTTTTGTATTATATGTGTTGTCTAGATAACTAGGTTGACCCTATTGACCATATTAATTTTTAGACCTTTTTCTTCCATAGTACAAAGGTGACACTATCAACCCTATTCTATATCATGTGCATACACTATTGACTGAATTGACATTATACTATATTTTAAAGTTAGAGTTAACCCATATATGCTAATAATTAGCTCACACTTTCATTTCTTATAATTTTCATGCTTAGAATAGATCACATAATATAATTAGGTGGTTTTCAATATACCATTTAGTTTCACTATTTTATATTTTATGCACACATGACTAAATCACAAAATCTTAAACAAGCATTTTAACAATTATCTACCCAAGGCCAACCTACATGGATTTCATCACCAAGGGGGAAGTTGACTTGGTTTTCTAGCCAAGTATAAACATGTGGTTAATGGTATATTCTGTTTAATCACATGACACCCTTATCACTATGGTGTGTGAAGTGAGGGGGTAGGCCCAAATACCAAACATGTACCATTACCAATATAGATCCCTTTCAGTATAAACATACTAAAACCATCCTTAGTTTTCTTTTTAGTTCCTTGTTTATAACCAACTCCCTATCAAATTTGAAATTATACTCTAATAATCTAACAACATTTAGGTTGACCACTTAGTTAGATTTTACTTTCCATGTTGATTGCTTGCTCTTTGCTAAGTTGTGTGTTGTATTATAAAAACTTGTATTAACTAGCATTAGTGTAAGGATTTATTCTATGTGACTTAATTAGATCAACCTCATTGATCCAATTGATTGTGTGTTTCCTTTCATATCTTTCTTTTTTAATTACTTAAAAAAATATTATTGTTTCAGTACATAGTTTTTTCAATCGACATAGTCTATTATAGGCTATCCAATTTTCTCTATCTATTATGCTAGGTCAACCCAATCAACTCTATATAATTTTTAGCCCCTATTTTCTATACTATGTCAACCCTATTAAATTTATACAAAATATAGACCTTGCTTTCTATAATAGGTCAACCCAGTCAGCTTTGTACCTTTTTTTGGTTTCTTTGTTTACTAATCTAGTTCTTTATTTCTTCTTAGCATTTTTTTCATTTCTCTCAAGCATCATATCTCATTTTAAAATATTCTTGGATAACATGAATCCATTTAGACACTATATGGGGTTATTTATAATTCTTATCTTTTCTTCTTCTTTTTATCTTATGGGGCATCTTACGATGCCCATCCACACATTTCTCTAGCCTTTGGGATAGCTTGTGATGCCCACCCACATATCATTTCAGACTTTGGGGCATCTTATGATGCCCATCCCTACATCCACTTACCCTTTGGGGAATCTTATGATGCCAACTCTTATTTTTCATTACATGCTACCAAACTAATTCAACTCCAAGAAACCTTCTGAGACACATAGACTTGTCTCTAACATGTTCATCATTGATATAGTTATTAGTTTATGATCCTTCCCTTATTTTCATGCTTTCTATATGCCATCTATCTAAAAAAAACTATAGGTTACCTACATAGGTTTCTCTTACTATATCAGTTATCTCTATTCATAAACCTTTAGTCCTTCCTATTTGGTCTTTTGGTTTCCCCTTTCTCTCATGACTTGCATTGTAAAACTGAGGATATGACCCAATCTTCCTCATGATGTAGCATAATATTTTTTATTTTCATATTTTTTACATGCTTTTTGGTACTGTCATGGATTTCTCTTTTATGATTTCTTGTGTAATACCATGGATAAGACCTAGCCTTCCTCATAAAATTACCATCCTATCATTCCTTTTCTCAAATGTGTTTTGTAATAGTTACAAATTTTTTATCCGTATTCTCAGCATTAGCTTTTGTTTCTTTTGGTATATGAAATTTTCACAACAATCTATGTTATCATGTTTTCCTCTATTTCCCTTATTCTTATGAAATTAAGCACACTTTACTATCATTGTATCCCCTTTTTCCCTTTGTCACATTTTTTGCAATTTGAATCAATTCAAATTATTCCATTTGTCACTCCTCTTGATTTCCTTCCCTTTCACTCCACATTCGATAAAATAAGGTAAAAGTCAAGATAGCACTTTTATTTTACCTACATTTATGAGATTCTTAGGCCCAATTATCTTTTAATTTCACTTTCTTACTAACCAAGTCCCAAGTATTCAAATTAATGTCATATTTAACATCCATGTTTGGTTTTCTAAATCTGTATGGAGGAGGAGTAGAAAAATCCATTAAGAAAATTAAAATCTAAATCATTTGAAATAAAAGGAAATTGTTGACGTAGAAGATTGCACCCTTGGCAGGAAGCTGAGCTCCTACCTTATTCACGTAATAATGGAAACTCCCCTCTCACATTTGGGACTGGTGAAGCTAGAGGGGAGAGTCTCTACATAAGGGCTAGCTCCCTTTGATGCATCATGTTGTTTCTAGAAAGTGAAAAACACATATATATAGATATAATAAAGGGGGGTGATGAAAAGGGAGAGAGATGCAACAAAAACAAACCTACTCTAAAAGAGATGATGAACCAAAATAAGTCAACCTTCACACATCCACTCTTAGAATCAGACAAATACATACATACACTACAAACTTGGCATAAGGACTAGGCTACAAAAGACTAGCAAGGAGGCTTTCATGAAAACACAAGAAACAAAAAATCACTAAGGAATTGTGAAATGCACACTATAAGTAACTCCTTCTATTTTGGTCTTCTCAAATGTCAGCTCTTATCCTTTCAGCTATATAAATGGTGCCTTGTAGATAACAAGTCTACTGGTGTTGAACTTGTGAGAGCATCAAGAAATAATGACTGGACATAGACAAACACTCAAGACACTCTGAAATATCAATCCAAATGGAGGTAAAAAACTATGTTTATTTAATTCAAGTGAAATTTTTCCAGGGCTATGCCTTACAAATATGGAAGATGATTACAAATGAACAAGTCTACAATATATATGAGAAGCAAAGAGGCCCATTTGGTGCTCCTTCTTTTACAAGTGGCATACGTGTCCCTTCATGAAAAGAAACAAGTCGCTCAAAATATTAATGAGATATTCATTTGCCTACTTGAAATCTGGATTTCTTGCTTGGGTGACTTACATGATTTGCCTTCCAATTTAATGTGAAATAGAGAAAGCAATTGCACTGCTGGCTGCTATCATTCCAAATGATCAATTTACTGGCATTATTTCACCTGCCAAAGTCACTTCTCAAATTGGTGCCACTTGGACTTAATTTCTTGCTCATTTCATAAATGTCTTCTTGTCCTGTTCTCAATTTTGTCTCTATCTAGCTTGTTTGGCCCCCACAGGCAAACTTTTATCAAGTTGCTACATTTTTGGCTCTTTCTGATTAGCACCTATTTGTTTTCAACAAAAACAGTTATTTCATTTGTTAAACTTTGACGGATTCATCGATGTCCTCGCGCTTGTTGGTAGTCAGATCCATGTTAACTTCTATGGCTTTACCTTCTCTTTAACACCTTAGTGGGTTTCTTTTTACCTTGGACGATCTATGCAAACTTCAAACTGCTGCTAGGCCTTTGCATTATATTTGAAGAGCACCTGAATTCCTTCAAAAAATTTGTTTGAAGGAATTCCTTTGGGAAAAAAGTCTGAAGGAATTCGGGACTATCTATTTTGATCAATATAAGCTTTGGACTTACTCAATCCTTCCATGTAAATGTTATGTGCTTGCACTCTGAATGGGCTTTTGACCTAAAGACTGCCCTTCCCTTTGCCTTTGTGTTAAGCCATGCCCAAAGGAATTTGGGACCTAGACTTAGTCAATTTTGAATGAATTAAACTTTGGACTTTGAACCAAAATAAATTTAACTAGGTCCTCTTCATTTCAAGTGTCAGCCCTCCACTAGGGCATTTGAACTTTAATTCTTGAACCAAATCACTGAACCAATTATGTTGAAACAAGCAGAGGAACACTGGCATTAAAATGTGTATCCCAGAAATGATTTCTTTTCAAATAGGAAAGGGAAGAGTTGACCATGATTTTGCTAGTGGGCAAAATTGGTCAACAGAATGGTGACTTAGAAGGGAAACATGCCTACTATGCTTAGAACCCAATTTCCTTGCAGTCCATTGGACACGGAGTCAGATGCAGTGATGAAAGAATTAACAATAGCTTGAAATATTTGAGAATCAAACATGAAGCTTTTACCCCACACGCAAAGGGAAAACACATAAGGCTAAAAATAGTACTTGTGCAAACTACACTTAGGGAAAGTAGGAGAAGAAACTGAAACAAACTATTATGTACAACTAATGAGGGATGCTCACCTCCCTCCTAGATCAAAAGGAAAACTTCTCAAGTCCCCTTCCTGGTAAGAAGACTTATGGTGCCAGGCAAATAGCTAAATGGAAAAGAGAGATGGCGACTTGCTCCTCTTGCCTATCACCTGAGTTGGCTAGAATCTGAGTGAATATTCAAACATGCTCCCAATGTATACATACTTTATTTGTTCTTAGGAGCTTGCCTCCTATTGGTTCTTCAATCTGGTGTTTCCCTCAAGAAAAATATTGTAGTCGGCTCATCACCATAAGCCCCTTGATACGCACCCTTGACTGGCTTGCTCTCCTTTGCCTCATGCTCAAGTTTGATGGTATGGCCATCTTCCTTGATGATTTTAAAGAAGATATCTTCAGATTCACCAACCTCCAAGAGGGATAAATCTGAAAGACTATAGCCTCGTTGCATGCTTGTTAGAACCCCAATGATGCCTTCTTTGCTCTTATCCATCTCATAACCTCCTTGAAGAATAATGTAGCCTACCCTGATGACCTCAAACAAATCATTCAAAGCATGAACAAGGGATTGTCCATGCTCCTCCATGTCACCTAAAGTGATCTCCTCCTCATTCATACTCATGAAGTCTCCTTGGTCAGTCATGAACTGAGCACACTCTTCTTTGCTTGTTTCCTTTCCAACCCAAGATTCCACTATTTGCTTCCAACTCGTGACCTTGGGATTAGAAATTTCCCCTTGTGAATAAAGAGTAACTTTAACCTCTTCAAGGACCTAAGCTGGTTCATGATATTCCTTCTTCCAGCTTGGAATTTGGAGATCGTGTTGAAAGACTTGAGGTTGGGGAAGATTTGGGAGGGTCTGCTCATATACAGGAAGAGCTGTCTGAGAAGAGGTGTGCTAGAAAGCTAGGCACATAGGATTAAGGGTAGGATCAATTGATGCATCAGATGAGCCAAAAAGATCAAGTGCCATCTGATAGAAAGGATTTGGCATACAAGAGGGATTTTTCTCTAGAATAGGAAGGGGTAGACCTCAGGCCAAAACTTCTTAATCTTCATCCCTCCACTTTACCAACACTTCATCAACATTGAAATTAGCTTGTGAATTGGTGGAAAGGGTGTCTTTTGGCATCATCTCCTCTGTAGGGTCTAAAAGCCCCATCTCTCTCTCTCCCAGTAGTCTCATCTTAGCCTCTAATTTCTCAACCTGTTTAGCTAGATAATCCTCATTTTGTACCTCTTGGGGCTCGAAGGAAACACCATAGAGATGGGGAGTGCATGAAAATTATTGTGAAATGCAAGAAGCTTTCTGAAGAAGGGTGGGGTGAACTTGAAAATGACTAACCTGATCTTGTACCTCACACTCTTGGATAATGTCTTTCGCCCCCTTGTTGTTTTGTGACTCACCACTTGACTCCAACTCAAGAAATTCAGACTGGGCATCTCCATTGGGGTTGATGAGGCCATAATGTGAGAGGGCGGTGAATATTTAGATTCTACTTCCCTTACTACCAAAATAGATTGCTACATCTGAAGGTTTGCAGATTTGATTTGTCTATCAAGACTAGCCTTAAACACAAGACTTGCCATTTCAGAACTCTATTTAACGTGATTAGGGAAAGGACTTTGACGTGCTTGATTTGGCTCAAAAGCAAGTACCGTATATGACTGATATGATGCTTGGGGAAGAAAGTATGTAGGTTGATAGACTTTGTAAGGCTGCCTCTCATAAATACTCAGCTTCTCCTCCAAAGATGCAATCAAACCACTCACATCCAGCATCTCACTTGTAAGTTTGTGCCAATTGGCTCTTTTAATGGGAGTCCACTCCTTATTAACCTAATTTAGTGCATTTCTCACTTGACGGATGACATAATCAGTAACTTCTTGGCTGCATCCCCTTCTGGTGTCAAAATTTACCATGTGTTTTTTGTATCCTAGCAGTGCTCACTTGAAGGCAGAAATGGGTTAATTGGTGAAGAGACTGGGTTGAGTGGGAGTAGTGACATAATGAGAAGATTGGGCATAAGGCTGATATAACTCATGAAAGGGCTGGGACTAGCCATATTGAAACTAATAAGGATCAACATAAGGCTGGTAAAGATTGTAGCCATGCTATCTAAGGAAAATAGGGTCCATGGCTCTGAATGATGGAATTTACACATACCAAAAAAATGTGTCTTAATGGTACTAGGCTGCTTAACCAGTAGATTAAACTTAGAGTTGTCAAATGCTATAAATAATTGACTTACTATAATAGTACCAGCATCAATCCTAAAACTTTACTACATTGAAAACTATGTGTCCCACTGGGTGTGCCGGAAACTGTTGACACAGAATATTGCACACTTGGCAAGAGGCCGAGCTCCTACCTTCTTCACACAACAATGGAAACTCCCCTCTCACCTATGGGAATGGGAAAGCTAGATGGGAGATTCTCTAGATAAGGGCTAGCTCCCTTTGATGCATTGTGTTATTTCTAGCAAGTGCAAAACACATATATATAGATATAATAAATGGGGGGATGAAAAGGGTGAGAGATGTAGGAAAAACAAACCTACTCTAAAAGAGGTGATGCACCAAAATAAGTTGAACTTTACACATCCACTCTCAAAATTAGCCAAATACATACATATAGTACACACTTGGCATAACGACTAAGCTGCAAAAGATTAGCAGGGAGGCTTTCATGAAAACACAAGAAACAAAAAATCACTGAGGCACTGTGAAATGCACACTATAAGTAACTCCTATTCTAGTCTTCTCAAATGTCAACTCTTCTCCTTTTAGCTACAAAAATGGTGCCTTGTAGATAACAGGTCTGCTGGTGTTGAACCTGTGAGAGCATCAAGAAATAATGACTAGACACAGACAAACACTCAAGACATACTCTAAAATATCTATCCAAATAGAGGTAAAAAACTACGTTTATTTGATTCAGGTGAAATTTTGCTAGGGCTATGCCTTACAAATGTGGAAGATGATTACAAATGAATAAGTCTGCAATATATATGAGAAGCAAAGAGGCCCATTTGGTGCTTCTTCTTTTACAAGTGGCATACGTGTCCCTTCATGAAAAGAAACAAGTCACTCAAAATATTAATGAGCTGTTCCTTTGTCTACTCAAAATCTACATTTCTTACTTGGGTGACTTACAGGGTTTGCCTTCCAATTTAATGTGAAACAAAGAAAGTGGATGCACTGTTGGCTGCTATCATTCCAAATGATCAATTCATTGGCACTATTTCACCTGCCAAAGTCACTTCTCAAATTGGTGCCACTTGGACTTAACTACTTGCTCATTTTGTGAATGTCTTCTTGTCCTTTTCTCAAATTTGTCTCTATTTGGCTTGTTCAGTCCCCAGGGGAAAACTTTCAGTAGGTTGCTACATTTCTGGCTCTTTCCAGTTAGCACCTATTTATTTTGAACAGAAATGGTTATTTCATTTGTTAAACTTTGATGGCTTCATCAATGTCCTCATGCTTGTTCGCAGTCAGATCCATGTTAACTTCTATGGCTTTGCCTTCTCTTTAACACCTCGGTGGGTCACTTTTTATCTTGGACGGTCTGTGCAGACTTCGGACTGTTGCCGGGCCTTTGCATTGTATTTGAAGCGTACCTAAATTCCTTTAGACTTTTTTTTTGAAGGAATCCCTTTGGGTAAAAAGTCTGAAGGAATTTGGGACTATCTATTTTGATCAATATAAGCTTTGGACTTACCCAATCCTTCCATGGAAATGTTAAGTGCTTGCCCTCTGAAAGGGCTTTTGCCCTAAAGACTGCCCTTCCCTTTGCCTTTGTGTTAAGCCGTGCTCAAAGGAATTCGGGACCTAGACTTAGTCAATTTTGAATGAATTGAACTTTGGACTTCAAACCAAACTGAACTTACCCAGGTCCTCTTCATTCGAAGTGTTGGCCCTCCACTAGGGTGTTTGAACTTTAAGTCTTGAACCACATCACTGAACCAATTATGTTGATATAAGCAGAGAAACATTTGCATTGAACTGTGTAGCCTAGAAATGATTGATTTTTTAATAGGAAAGGGAGGAGTTGACCATGATTTTGCTAGTGGGAAAAATTGGTCAACAAAAATGATATATACAAAAGGAAACATACAAATTTTAAATGTCAAAATCACACCAAAAGATGTGATTCTGAACACATTTCCTATCTCTAATCAAATCTCAAACTCTACAATTGGCCTCACATAAAATTGAGGCCCAATGGAGTGTGGTAGGATAGTAGATTGGAATAGGAGAATTAAACAAACAATTTAGTGTTACCTACTTTCTCATGTAAATAGCCAATCTTCATATTAGATCGATGGAGCAAAGGACACATTGTGGGAAGGTAGGTCCATTTTAATTTTCATTCATATAGCCTTCATGGGATGATCTATATACTACATTTGTTGACCTAAGACTTGTGTATCTAAGAGAAGTTCTTTAGAGTACCTAAATTCAAAAGTCCTCATAGTTTGATAAACCTAATGTAAGTGTCTTGACTTTGATAAAGAGTTCTTCTACCTATGTTTTTCCTTCATTCTCCCCTCCACCCATTTTCATTTCTCCCTTTGATAGGAAAATTATGATTCCAATTATATTATCCCTTATTCTCTACTTCCTTCTTCTTCAACTTTTAAAAACATGTTAGCACCACTTTGTTTCAATTTTATCTATCCTTAAAATGAAACACCATGTTTGAACAACTATGGATTACCTTATTTATACCATAAAACTACATTCATAGACTTATTTTTCTTCTTTTTACCATTTGTCATTTGTTGTATTGGCTTGCTATTATAAACATCTAAGTTCATACCCTTTTCTCCATTGTTGACTGAGGTTGGCTTGTTATTTCTCACTCAATAATGTTTTTTCCCTTTTTATGTGCCTTTTTATATTGTGAATGGGATAAGGATTGTTACTAATCACTCATAAATGTCATTTTACCATTTTTTTTGTCTTTTACATTGATATTTTTATTACCATCCTTTTTGACATGTATTTTTGGTTTGACTTGGTGAGTTTAGCTTTCTGACTTAAGGTTTAATTATTTGAGTTTTTCAGTCTTTAGTAGCCTTTGATTTTTGATCACTTGATTTACTCTTGATTTTGACCTACTCGTTTGGTCTAACATAGCACTTGTCACCCCATCTTGAAAAATTTCTAAGCACATCCCATCCTCATAGCACCAGTTATCCTGGGTTTCCTATATTTATTTGTTTTTTCTCTTTAGTTTTATATTTTTGGGTTTGTCAAAAGTAGTCTCTACACACTACACAATCAAAACTAACAACATAAAAGACAATTATCTAGAAATAATGGTAAGTCAAGGTAGGCATCACATTTACTTTTTAGTTATTTTTATTTTAATCATTTACTTTCAATTATTTTATGCTTTAAAATACTACTTTTTTTAGCATTACCATTATGTGTTCTTAAGTTTTTTCTCAAAGCACCATCCCCTATTGTACTTTAGTGACACATGATGAGATTTAAGTGGGGCATATTTATACACATAATATTTTCAAATTTTATCAAATATTGATGCTTTACATCTTGAATAAACCCATTGATACTCAGTTTATCTGAGTACATGCCCTAAGCGGTACATTGAGAAAGGGGTGGGTAAACCACTAGTGTTTCACATGATTGTTTTCCCTTATTACCAATAAAACCAACTCCTAAAAACCATTCTATAAGATATTGCTTCTATTTTTCAT
Organism: Torreya grandis; assembly: GCA_037957365.1. Classification (NCBI taxonomy): domain Eukaryota; kingdom Viridiplantae; phylum Streptophyta; class Pinopsida; order Cupressales; family Taxaceae; genus Torreya; species Torreya grandis. Next base: position 73,709 of record JARHVA010009552.1, on the reverse strand, counting down.
ACTCATCTAGTCTTTTCCACTTTCCATCCCTTTTTTCCTCATCTTAAGTCCCTTTGGTCAGTCATCTATGCTAGGTTGACTGTGTTGACCCTATATAGTATCAAGATATTTTCACTTAGGATTTAGGTTAGCCTTTGGCCAACCTAGCTCGGGACATAGTGAATAATTGTCCAAAATTGTGTTAGGTAGAGTGGGTTGACCTTGTTGGTTAGGTTTTTTAAAAGGGTTTAGGGTTAAATCCACCTATAAATAAAATATCATTTCATCATTATTTCAATATGTAATCAATAATTATTATTCCTTCATACTTATTTACAATATGCTCTTCCACCATTCTACATGAGGAGTCTTAGCTTAGGGCTTCTATTTAGAGAATCTAGTCTTATGGATAAATCTTGGGTGATTTGGCTTTTCTTAGTGATTATTAAAAACCAAAATAAACTCTTATGAATCCCCATTGTATAATGGATATATTGAGTCTCAATGGGTTCACATTCAAGTAAGTATTATCTAACTTTTCTCCTCTCTTTAGTAGATAGAACTAGCATAAATATTGGTTTCAAATAATATCACTCTTCATATTCTATTTGTTAGGGTCTTACTCATAATTAGCTTAATTTATATTCTCCTATACATGTTTTGGTTGTTTACTAACCCCCCATGTTGTGCCACAATATTTGGTGAGCACTAAATTAGATTTATTTTACTTGTTATTAGTATAGGTGAAATATCAAAACCTAAGACCCCCTTAGGGTTATTGAATGACTGTGTTAGACTGAAGGCTTTAACAACCTCCTTATCATGGTGTATTTTGGTAAACAAACCCCTAATTGGGTCTAATAGATCCCCATATTGGTCATGCTCCTACTTAAGAAAAGCGTTCCTAATCAAAAGTGTAGGTATGCTCTATATTCTTTGAGATAAAATTGATTTTTAGACATGATGCATTTTTTATTTCATACAAGGCCAATTTCCATTGTACCATATCATAATTTAATTTTTACCATACCTTTCCTATCAACTAAAGTTATTTTAACCCTCCCTACCTAGTATATTTGACCTTGGTTATGTTTCATTGGTTCCACATGCACCTTCCATGAGAATATTTTGATCAAATTTCAACATTTGATTTAACATTGTAGATAGTGACCATTTTTTTAATAGTATTATAGTGGTTTATAAGTTCATCCTTCATTTATTGTTTTGTTTCATTCACATATTATTGATTATAACCATCTTTGATAAAATCAGAGTGCCATTGTCATGCTATTAATTATAACTACCTATGGGAGAATTAGTATTATTGACATATTCTTTTGTTTCCTAATTATAACTTCTTAAGGTAAAATTAGGAAAACATATTTATCATGCATTTAAGTACCACCTTGCCATTCTTATGCCATACTATGTCATTTTCCTACTTTGCCTAGTTTATGAATTTATTGCTACCTAGTCAGATTCGTCCATTGTAAGGCGTAACTATAGTGACTTGATGTCCCATTATATGATTATTTTGGTAGTGATAAGTTTATGTTATGGTTATATTAGTCACCCTTTTCCATTCTCTCATCATTTTTTGAACAATTTCATGTTGAATGCTCTCATCATTTTATGATCACTTTTAAGTTTGAATGCTCTCATTATTTTGAATGTTTAGACCATTTAATATCTCATCATTCTCACTTGAGTTGAGATGATTTCAAATTTCCAAAATATATTTTCAAATCCAAAAATTCATCATTGGCCACTTCTTTTCCTTAAAGACTCGAGGACCCCTATCTATTTCACAAGAACCCACTTATCATTTAATTTCTCCATCCTCACTAGCCTAACATCCCACACTCTCACCATTTTATGAGCTCATTCCCATATTACTCTACAACATCAATGATGTTTTCTTGATCATAATTTTTCTTCTATCCCATATTTTGGGATAACTACATTTGGCTTGAAGTTTATGTTAGACCTTGTATCCATAAAACTATGTAGACAGTGTCAACTTTCCTAGTGCATCTAGAGTTAGCTCATCCACCCCCTTCATTTTCTTCTATTCCCAACCATATTATTTCTTTATTTTGTTATCTCCTATTGTCTAGAGGCAATGTTCATCATCTTTTTTGTTTTTTATTTATAATAACATTATGATTAATCATTGCTTATGTTTTGTTTCCTTTGATTTTGTTTATTTTGACCTAATTTTTATTTCTTTGTATTTTATCTTTCCATTTATGTATTTATTTTTTTTCCTATTTGTTTTATTTCATTGTTGTTCCTTGAATATTATACTTGTATTTATTTAGATATTCCTTGCACATTATACTTAAGTCCATTCATATTCATATGTTAACATTATCATCATGGTTTTTATCAATGGTGCATTATTTTTTGTTGTTTATTGGATTACATGTCAGTCTTTATCCATATTTTGGATAAGTTTTTCATGGTTTTATATCATGATGCCTATCATCATGTTCTATAACAAAAATCAACCTTGGAAGCCTTATAAGAAATGAGAACATGATATATCTCCTTGGCAGCTAAGAATTTTTTGATTTACCCAAATCATGTCCCACATACATAGTAATAAAATAATGAAATAATTCTAATCTTTGCTAGCTAAGACATGCATCTCTATACTAACAATTTTACCAAATTCATCTTTCTCCTCTATACTGACTTAATCTTACTCTATGAGCATGGATTTAGTTCATAAGCCCCTTTATCCAATTTTCCATCATACCCTCATCATCCTACCAATGATTATAACCACCTCTAGGAAAATCATTATGTTTTATCCCATTTGTGATGCCAATGATTCTAACTACATTTGGGAAAAACATTGTGTATCATCCCATCCACAAATCCAATGATTATAAATACCTATGAAAAAATCATTATGTTTAAATATATCTAGATGTTAGAAATTATAAAGGCCTAAGGGAAAATCCATATCATTTTCTACCCAACTGGGGCATGTTTTCATTGTGATAATGCTTATAATGTCCTTTAGATAAATGGTTATCTCTATCTGCCCAATTGGGACATGTTTATATCCTACCAATGATTATAATTTCCTATAGGAATATCATTATTTTCCCTTTCATGATTATAACCACCTTTGGTCAAATCATTTTCTTGATACCCTAATCCTTTTTTTAATTATTATAACTAATTTTAGGCAAATCATTACCTTTTTTATCCCACCTATGCCAATGACTATAACTAATTGTGGGGAAATCATCCTATTTGTCTACCCAACTAGGGCAAATCCATATGCCATTGATTATAACCACCTATGGGCAAATCAATATTTTTCACCCCATTTTATCTTTTTGGTCTCATTGTTTCCTCCTTTCAAAGGACCAATCACCGACCTTTTCTTCCAAAATTTCCCTCAATAGTGCATCTAGAGCTCATCAATTTCCATTCAAGTAGTAGACATACATGACCTTTTCATTATATGAGAAGACATTATTATTGTTATATCTTAAAATATCTTCCCAAATAGGGGCAAACTATAGACACCAAAAATTGTCACAACTAGCATTTGACTAGACTTTAGATTGATTCATACCAATAATTTAAAATTAAGCCTAAGAACTACTAAACATCCCAAATTTACTTGTGAATCATCCATCAAAACTCATAATCATGTTAAGACATACCTAATTGGGGTATCCTATTGTATGTAACAATTAACTCTCATAAATTCATCTCTAATCACCTAACGACATCACAATAATTAGTTTAGCCTATGGAACAATTAAGTGGGTCACTTTCACACTTGAATAGATCTTGAAAGAGCTAAAAGTCTAATCAAAATCAATTAACAAACTAAATAAGATTAAATTCCTAGTTGAATTATCTATTTGAAATTATTTAATATCTAAAAAGGGAAATTCAAAAATTCAAAATACCTTAGCCTTTCATCATTGCCTTTATGAGTTATCAGGCTCTTTTACAATATACTAAAATATCTAATTTGAGAGTCAGGCCTAGTAATTTCAAATCATATTTACTTAAAAACTATTAACTCTACTAGAGTTAGTTTTAACTCACCTAAGTTTAGTTTGAACCCATTCCATGCCTAAACTTAACCTTGACTCACCTTGGGTGAGAGTTAATCCCTAAGGTTATAAATACATGGCCTTGCTTATTTAATTCATAATATATTTTAGTGAAAATTTATTATGCACAAATATATTCATTTATCTTTTTAATGTAGTATTATAATGCCTAAATGCCTAGCAAGTAAGGTTACCATGCCCAAATCTTAATCCAAGCTACATCATAAGCCAAGGTTACAAGGAAAGAAGGTGCCAATCAACCTCCATTGTCAAAGAATTCTTGATACATATCAATAAATCCATTAAATAAAGCATTTGGAGCTCCCAAGGAAGGTAAAAGAACCAAGTCTTTTATGTTTTTATTGTGCTTTCATTTAGTTTTTATTGTTAATCTCTCCCTAGTGTCTAGGCTAGAGGTGTTAGGAATTTAGTATGTTAATTTCATTGGTTTTATGAGACTAACACAACACTAACCTCCCCTCTATGTAAAATTATTAGTTTAGATTAGTCACATTTCTATGGCATAAAATTAGAGACATGAATGAATAATTAAAAAAATTGTTTTGTTAAATACATTAACAACAAATTCCATCTTTAATATGGATGAAAAATCTATGGAATGACATAAAATGAAATTTAATGGGATGGATGTCTATCAAATTTTATGTCACAAATATTATGGGTACCCATAGATAATATTTTATAGTCATAAAGTAGATTAGATAAATGGTCATAGGTATGTGATAAATGGTAACACTAAGAAAGAGGAAGAAATGTCAAACACCACTACAATAGTTTCTTGCATATTAAGAATGGTTGAGAAAAATTTAGATATTTCTCCACATTTATCTTGTTGTGTAGGATAGGATGGAATTAAATTTCCTCAAATGTTACTTCCTACATTATATACCCAAAATTTAATATGGAAGAAGTTTAATGAGGATATAAAATTGGTGAAACTTCCACCAGTATTGCAGCCAAGTTTCAATAATATAATGACCAAAAGATTGTAACATGCTTTGATTGAAACTAAAAACTTATTCCCAAAGTGTTATGAATTTACAAACCTATACAACAAACATAGATCCACCACATGCCTAAAAACACTCTTAAAAATTGAATAGGAACAAACATGGCATAATGAATGCATTCAAATTTGTCATGCACATTACTACTCCCATAAATTACAATCAGAGGAACATACTCAAGGAATATTGAGTATTGTGTATTATAAGATGGAAAAAATGAAAATTTCCATACCAATGATGGGAAAAAAATCAAATTCAATAAGTAATGTTATGAACGTCCTAGTTAAATCAATTGGTATACTCATACATGGACACAAAACTAGGGGTTTTGGGCACTTCAACCTACCATTTATTAAATGTGGAGAAAATTACATAGTTAAATCATTAGATTTATGTCTCATGAAGATTGAATAACCTATCTTTGATGAGTATGGGGTTTTATTTTACACTTATCAATCATTTGAATAACCATTGCATGTTGCAATATTAAAAAATGAAGTTACAAGGAAAAAAATGTCCATATTGAAGCAATCAATATTGTTGCTAGTATAAGTACTTCATTTAAAAATAATCACCAATCCTCTAATTACAACTAGATAATTATTCAAGTGATAATAAGAATCAAACCTTATTTGCATTTACATTAATGTTGAAAATAGGAAGGGTATTCAACATTATGTATGTAATCTTCCTCCCAGTGGGATGCACCCATGAGGATATAGATTGGACTTTTAGAATATTAACAATATTATTATGTAAACTACAAACATATTCCTTACCACATATCATGAACACATAAAAAAAATTCAAAGCTGGGTTAAACAAATTCACTCCTTATATTATTGAGGAAGTATATGACTTAAAATCCTTCATAGAGCCATACTTGTTAGATGAAATCCACAAGATACTGGGTATTATCAAATCTAATATGTTTAGGTTCCATGTTGTGGATGGAATACCATTGATAGAATATAAATAAGTAATAAAATACATCTAATAGTCTTTTCCAATCCCAATCTAGTGTATAAAGGATAATGGTGAACCAAACTTACCAGAGGAGAAACCTCCTCTAGCACCTTTCAAAGAACTCAAAGAAATGGAAGATCTAAAAAGCAGAATAAAAGCATATTTTGAACATTGGGGAAAAAGTGTAATAGGTGGAGGTAGAGAATACTTGATTCCAAATATAACATATTGGGAAAATGTTTTGTGTGTTTTGGATAGACTTGTAAATTATGTAGGATGTCAAATATTTATTTTTGGTCACAAGAAATAAAAGTGAATGACATATATGACTAAATAACATGATCCATTAATTTCCAAAAAGAAAACTACATTAATGACCATATCCCAAGTAATAGTGATATTTATTTTGGGATTATTTGTGGAAGAGATAAAAAAGCATTCAATTCATTAATGGATATGTACTTAAGATAGATGCTTATAGTACAACCAACAAATTAAAATTAAAATATATGGATGATTGTTAGATGGAGATATGTACCTTAAAATAAAAGGTGAGAATGTTGCTAAAAAGGTGAGGATTTAATATTGTAAACACTCAAGGAGAGAAGTTAGAAAAATATTGTATCGATATTGTTTGACACATAGTAAAACATGAATTAAATCAGATGAATTCAAACAAGACATTGATGTGGATAGCATGATCTTGGCATAGACACCAAACAAAAAATAGAAAGGTTGATAAATTAATATTCTTGAAAATAGACATGAGGCAATTGAATCATACCTTTCACTACTTGAATAGGGTAATGAATTCTAAGGTGAAATTATTGAAGGTCATAAATTAATGTGATATCATCTTGGCTTGAAATGTGGGTATTTTAAAAAAATTATTCCAATACAGACTCTAATAACTTGGCCTTACATTTGTATCTTAATAGTTTAATATGACTTGAAGATTGACATTTATTACTTCTATTTGATCAAATTCTATTCAATTTTTTTATCCCCACTTCCATTTAATCTTATTACTATTGACCCATTAATGAAGCAACCATATTGTTTATTAAATATGAATGTAAGATTAATACCTTTTTAGAATATTTATTTTCATAATTTTGTAGCGGTAATCATTTATTATTATAATTTACTGTTGAGATAAATAATCAAAATATTCTTTAAATAGTTTTAATTTACTAACATTATTATACTTATGTTCATGGGATATGTTCTAGTAGTGATGCATCACTATAAGTTATGAGGTTCTATCATATTAAGTTGATGATCTATGGAGTCATCGAGGTCTATTTTTTTTCTCATTATGGCATAAAAAAAATGTATAGATCTATTGAAACTTTTAATCCACTTTAAATTTTCATATTTAAAATATTATGTGTTCACAATTATATGCTAACATATTAGGGAAAATATGTTAAATATAAAATTAAAGGGGCCTCCATAGGCATGTGAGTTTGTGGATTTCACATTAATATGTGGTTGGGTCTATTAGTCATGAAGATATCATGTACTATATGGCATGAAATCTAAATTTTTAAACCTTGATTTATAACATATCTGAGAGATCACACATTTTCATAGACAAAAAAAAATTATTCAAAATTTATTTATACAAGCATTCAATACATTGATAGACATTTATGTAGATAAAAAGGAGAGGTTGAAATATTTAAAACCTTATGGAAGAGAATAAGGTAAATCATTATATTGAGATTATATAACACCTATTAAAACATGGATCAAATATGTTCCAAAATCTAGTTATCTCTTCTTCACATTGATGGCTTCCCTACACATTATTAACTAATAAATATATAGTAGCTAAACCATTCAAAACACATCAATGTGGATATGAAGTGTAAGAATATACTGGTACATCAAGTGTGAAATTAGATTTTTTTGATTAATGTTTGTGGTAACCATATTTAATTTTACAAGAACATGCCCATTATACATGAGTCTATAGGAATACTATGATAAAAAGGTGTATATTACTATCTTAGGTAGAATGGGCACATTCCCATTCTACACATTGAGATAATAACAATAACCTCTAAATTGATAATATGAGAAACAAAATTATATGTTATTATCAAGTGTAGAATGGGTGCTTTCCAATTCAATACAATATTATTAAAAATAAGGATAATTGTGTTTTACATTGGGCACATGGGAAATGAAAATTGTTGTTTAATACTTTTACATGGTGATAGTAAGTGAATTTTACAATGTCACTACTAATATTTTTAAATATTCCATGTTATGATTTGATTGGTTAAGATATGATAAATTTTGGATAAATATTAAACATTACTATAATAACTATAATTAGGCAATAGTATGACAATAGTATGGGATCACATTATATAGATTATCAAGACCCATTTAAAATATTGGACCATGATAAACTATTGGCCCATTTCCCCTAAATATGATTGTAAAGGTGAAAAATCATTTCAAATATAATTATAATTTTATTCCACACTAGAATTTAGAATCTAATAATAGTTATATTAGAATCCAATATAACACTGATTAAAACTATTAATAAAAGTATTAGAATTTGATATATCACTAGTTAAAAACCAATAGTAGAAATATGGAAATCCAATTTCAACAATTATAAAACCAAAAATGGAAATATTATAAGTCCATATTCTTAGGAATATGTCTAAATTTAATTGAATGATGGTTAAAAGTGAAAACCATTATTATGGTACTTTGGGAAAGTAACATGATGAGAAGTGGTTTCCAATGTCATTCATAAATTAATAACTTATCTAAAAGTAATTTGAACTTGGGGGCAAACCTATTCCATCCTAGACTATCCTTACCTATCCAAACTCATCTTTATCCATTTCATCCCAATACCATCACAACCCATTTTTATCAATCCAATCTATTCCATCCTAACACTATCCTTCTTATCACATTTTTATTTCTATAATGAGGTCAAAATATATTGATACGTGTTCTTAAAAACATCTTGGTGTATCCTTGAAATTCTACTTTAATGACTAGACACTTTGTTCTTACATCACATGTTCCTTAGAGTTATCATCTTAATTCCCATTCATTCATATTCATCTTGTCTTAACATTTTATGATTTTAATAATGTAAATCCTATGTTTGATTAAAGGGATAAGTAATCTAAATTAGTGAAATAATATGAATAAAATAACCACTAATTTTTTATAGTTTTGACTAGATTTGAATTTCTAATAATAGTAATAAATATGTAAAAATAAAGACTTGTCTAGAAAATACCTGATATATAAAATATGAGTGTTAAAATTTGAGATATAAACAAGTTTTAGTGTCATCAATTAGATCCATAAATAGGAACCATTCTTGGATAGTAGATACATATTTGGATAGTGACACCATGTGGCTCTAGTGTCTTGAAAATGGCACTAGTGTATTCTATATAGGATTTCTCTAAATGTTTGTGTGCACCTGTGCATGTGTTTATTGGACTAGTTTTTACATGCGTGAAGTCTAAAACTATATATTATTCTTATAATATCTAATTTATGATACAAACCCTAATCCTCTTTGAAATTAAGGCATGAAGAAACAACTGTGTTCATTAGTAGGATAGGCTGGACATCCTCAACACCCCATTATGAAGAGAGTTCTCTACATACCAATATTTTGAGGAGGGATCAATCATGATGTAGTTATCCCCACCTAAGTTTTGGTAAAAGTGTAAGTGATTCTAGAATGATAGTGGTCTTGAATGAATTGAGTGTGTTTAAGAATGGAAATATAGAAAATTTGAGGCTAAGGTAGTTTTAGATGGTAGTATGTAGAATTAGGGTAGAATAGGGATTAATAACTTTGATTTTACACAAATTGTTTCATGTTTGAATAGGTATTTTTCATCTAATTTCTAAGTAGTAGATATATGTCTAAAATTCATGTATGTATAATTTTATGTAGCTTGTGCAGATAATAAAAGATGCTTAGGATTACTCTAAGAGGGTTTTAATATTGAGAATATATTCATTAAAGAAAGATAAGGTAAAGGACATTAGCACAATTTTGGGGACACTAAAACCATATGGCTCTAGTGTCCTTAATGAGGTGCTAATGTCCACCTAGTTAACTACTAGGCATGAAGGGATAGGATCAAGAAATGAGGCTCAGATACTAAATTTAAGAATACTAGTGATAATTTTGGTCTTCAAAAAGGTTGGAAAAGTGTGATAATAGGATCTAGGATAGGTCTAGGGAAAATTAATTAATAGGTTATCTAAAGTAACACTCTTAGCACTCAAATACCACTTTTAAAAGATTACATTTTCCATCCTTTATGCTATAAATATAGGAAAGAAAAATCACTATTATAAAGGAAAAATAAGTGTAGTTGGATTTACCTAAGAAGTTAAGCCCATGAATCTGAGTCTGAGTAAGTGAATCTAGGTTTGTGTATGTGAAGCATGATCCCTAATGTGACCTAAAAAATAAATGTGCATAAATAAATCCTTAATTAGGGATATAAAAATCAAAAGACTATGTTTAATAAAGAATTAATTAAATAAAAATAAGTAAAGAGATGGTAAAGAGGAAAATAATAAATACACCTCATTTGGTATATGAACCAATGATTGAACCTGATAATAATCTATGTATGTGCATACATATAGCGATCAAATTATTGAATTTATTGGACTGAGTTGATAGTTTTCTCAATCCTCATGTGTGGGTGGATCAAGAACTTAATCCAATTTTGAATCCATCATTTCCCACTCTTGTTTGTTGGATCAAAACCTATGAATAACTTAGATTGGAATGATAGTGTGTCCAACCCTCTTATGTGGGTGGATCAAGAACTCAATTAGTCTATGAATCCATCATTTACCACCCATGTGTAGTAGAAGAATCTAAAACTAAACTATGAAAAGTGATGGAAATATATAATTGAGTATATTTAATTATGTATGTCAGATCTATGAATACTCAGGTATATTAGATAACACTGGGCCACTCAAAAGTTCCAACCATTATAGATGGAGTAAGGCCTTAAATTGGTGATAAAATAAAATATGATTTTAAGTGTATAAAAACTAGATAATGACATGGATTTTTCCATTCCATCTGATCAATTTGTGTGTAATTGAGCATATGGATATAATGTGTTGTGCACATGATCCCAATCCAATACCTGAGTATAATAATTCTAAATTGAGTTATAATAACTATATCTAAGTATCTAAATTGAATATGGGGATGATCATGTCATGCATGATGCCTCTAATATGAGCATTTGATATGAATCTAAGTTGAACTAGTGTGAATTTAATTAAAAACTAAGCATAACTATCCAACCTATCATTGAATCTATATAAACCTATAATTTACTTGATGTATTATTCTAGCTAGTCTAAACTATCTTGAAATTAGGGATACTAGATAGTAGTGACATATCTTGGATAATATCTCCATGTGGTACTAATGTCCCTATTTGGGCACTAATGTCTATCTAGTTTGAAATATATGTCTCTATACTAATTTATGATTCCCTATTTTTTCTCTATGTTTACCCATGTCTGATTTTATGAAATTAAGCTTGTATGCTAAAAAAATGTTCTATGAATGTAATATAGGAGCTTGATCTCTATGATAAACCCTTGTGAATGCCCCCTCTTTTGAGGTTAGTTTTTAAAACTATGCAAGAACTATCCTCAAAATAAAAATATCTACAAAATGTGTGTTAGTTAGAGCATATATGATAATTGTGTGATAATCTAAAATAATGTGCAAACATAACATTAGAATGTAAAATAATCTGATCATAAGTATGTATTATAAGATGTATGTCATTTTTGACATTGCATAAGGGTGTCAAGATAGAATTAATCAATGTATAAAATAAAAAATGAGTAGAATTGAATAGATGCATAGGGGTATGGGGAATGATGTCCATCACAACAACCAAGTAGGAAGGGTAGATACATGAGGTCCCTCATAGAATCAAAATTTGGTGTGTATAACAGTCAAAGACAAATTTAATGGCCATGACACATACAAAAAACATACATTAAAAATTTATAAGGCAAAAAATGTAGGCCAAGGGGCTAGAATACAAGTGACATGGGCACGTGTCATTAAATTTGAGAAAATGAGACATAAAAGGACATGTTCAAATGTACACATATGCATGCAACAAGCAAGTTAGATTAGAGGCACATAAAAGGACATGTTTAAATATTTGCATACACTATTAGGAAATATGCACAAGGGATATGGGAACATGTCAAAGGCATACATATTATGAATGGAAGTGGCACAAATCTAAAAAAATAATGGCATATTCAAATTCCCTCAAATAGAATAAGCATAAAAATACAATCAATTCTAAAACATGAAAGCTAGAAATGAAGGCAAGCATTAATATGTAATACAAATCTATGTAAGAGGTAGGATGTACATATATTGAGTCTAAAGTGGTAATATCTAGCAAAAAATATGAGTATGAGTAGCAATGATCAATATCAATATATTAAAATGCTAAAACTAGAATGTAGATTATGTAAGGATAGAACATGGTAATAGAAACTATGTATAGGATGCCCCTAAGTGGGTTAATGTGTCAAATGAATAACCATGAATTAGTGTATATACCCCCAATGGGTGGATAATATCAGTTATAAATTGGTGTAGTGGACCTAAGTCCTATAATTAATTTGTGAGCACATGACAAGAACAAGTGAAGCATGTAGTATTATAAAACTAACTATTCAAATATAGATATCATATGCAGTGCTTGGAAAATATAAGAAGTGTAACCATAACAATGCATACAATCTATAAATTTTATGTTTTCTGAGTAATTATTTGAATTTTTGGTGTTTTTGGAATATTATATTTATTTTGTGTGTTTAAAATATTGTGTTTTTTTAAATTTTCTAGAAATAAGATATGTACAAGAAACATAAAAATTAACTATGTTCAAGGAAAAATAGAGAGGTAAAGTATGTACAATAAGGGAGAAACAATACTAACTAATGATTCTCATGGGAGACTCACTATCATTGTGGCCTATGTAAAAAATAATAATGGTAATCTCTCTTGCAATGTGATTGCTAATATTTAGTTGAATGTTGCTGCAATAAGAATCTAAGTATTGTTCATCATCAAAATCATAATATTGTCCAACATCACAATCATGATAACTTGGAATGTTGGAGGGAATTACCTCATGCTATGGATTTGACTTTTTTGAATTATTCTTTGGAATATTGATTGTGATTTTGCCCTTTGAAATTATGCTTATTGTAGACATATCATGTTGTGGAGGCTCTTTTTCTAGAAAGCCTTTTTTTAGAATGCTTGTTAGCTTAGCATGATATTGACTTTGAAACTTAAGTTCTTAACCTTTTTATAACATTTCCTATGAATTTTTATGTTTTTCCTTGATAAATTATATATGTGAATGATTTTACTTAAGATGTTCAATAAATACCAAACCTTGTTGACCAACATTATCAGTTTATATAATAGGAGTAGTTATTCCTTGGGTTTGCTTTCCTAAACATTGACCATTAATATTTTTGAATAAACACATATTGTTGTGAAATTTGATACTTATTTTAGAGAGGTAGATTTTATTTCTTTACCTATTCCTTTTTTAATAAGTTGTGAAATTTGAGACTCATTTTAGAGAGGTAGATTTGCTTTCTTTACCTATTCTTTTTCTACTTTTTATTTCTCTGATTGTGCTTTGTGAAAATTTTATTGTTCTAAATTATGTTTTTGTCATCTGAATCCATTATCTTTGTATTTTCTTTTTCAATGTTAAAAATGAATTGGTGTGGTGCCCATACATTTTATGATATGCATAATAATATATGGATGTCCTTACTAGGTGTATAAGGGATAGATTGATAGAATTTAACTTTAATCATTTCCCTTAGTATCTCACTTCAAATCTTATTTTATCTTTCAATGATTTTTTAATCAATATTTGATTATGTACCTTTTTGTGATTTATGATCTAGATATGTAACATATTTTACCATAAATTGCCTAGGTGAAGATGCATATACATGATTTACACTATTGTGATTTGGAGGCCTTTGTCTTTTAAATTGATTTTCAATTGTAATATTTTCATGTAATAGTTGATTCTAGTTTTGTAAACCTACAATTGTCATTTTGATTATACTGATAATATTACATAAAGTCTCACAAGTGAAAACCCTATATATTTCTGATTGAACATGTAAGAAAACACTGTGTAGGGAAAAGGCATGAATAGGTTGAGTATGGAGAAAAATGGAATTTTTATAGGATGCTTTATATTGTGTAGGATTGATAACATAGACCCAATTAGAGGGAAAGTATACACCACCCTCATGGATATGATTAGGAGAAGGAGATTATTTCCTATGCATAAGATATGTCATTGAAACTTGAAACATAGTTGTTAGCTTATGTGATGAATACTCTGTGTTTAAGGGTTTGATTTTTTTTGTAATTTCACATAGGATAAATAAAAAATGATATGAAATATGACTGATATTATAATTTATATAAAGCATCATCTATACATGTGTTTATGTCTTTTTTGAGTTTATTCTGAATTAAATGGAACATGCATGCAAATGAAAGTATTAAAATTTGAAATTTTTTTTTTTATTAATTTATTATATAATTATGATCATGATTATAATAAATATAAATTAGAAGATATATGTATATGAAATCTAAATTTAAGAAATGTAAACACTAGGGTTTTCTAGGGTTAGGGTTTGTCCAATATTTGAAGTAAGTTGGGTTCACCAAATGTTTTAACCTTTTAATATTTAATAATGTAAATAATATGTTTGATAAAGGTTTTAGTAGTCTAAATTAGTGAAATAATATGGGTAAAATAATCACTTATTTATTACATGTTTTGACTAGCTTTGACTTTCTAAAAATAGTAATAAATATGTGTAAATAAAGACTTATCTAGAAAACACATGATACAAAAGATATAAATGATAAAAATTGAGATATGAGTAGGTATGAGTGTCATAAACTAGATCTTATACTATAACCATTCCTATATTGTATCACCACATTTAGATATTAGTAGCATGTGGCTCTTATGTCATAAAAATAGTGATAGTGTCCTCTTTATAGGACTACTCTAAATGTTTGGGTGCACCTGATCTTGTGTTTATAGGTTATATTATTACATGCATAAATTTTAAAAATATATATTGTGATTTTAATATCTTATTTTTGATGTAAACCCTAATCCTCCTTGTAAGTAAAGCACGAGCTAAAAAGTGTGTTCATTAGTAGGATAAGCTAGACATCCTCAACACCCCACTATGAAGAGAGTTGCCTACATAATAATAATATGAGGAGGGATAAATACAAATTTAGTTATATCCACCGAATTTATATTACAAATGCAAGTGATGCTATAATGATAATGGTCTTGAATGCCTTGAGTGTGTTTGGGATTAGAATTCTAGAAAATATGAGCTTAGGGCTATTGTGGATGGTAGTATGCAAATGTAGAGTAGAATAGGGATTAATAACCTTGATTTTTATCAAATTGTTTCATGTTTGAATTGGTATTTTTCATCTAATTTATATCTAGTGGATTGATTTATAAAATTCATGTATTTATAATTATTTTTGCTTATGTAGATAATAAAAGATGCTTAGGTCAACCTTATGAGGGTTTTACCTTTGAAAATATATCTTTTTAGGAAAGATAGGGTAAATGACATTAGATCCATTTTGGTAACACTATCACCATGTTTATCTAGTGTCCTTAATGTATCTCTATTGTCTAGCTAGCAGACTACTAGGCATAAAGGGATGGGATTGTTAAATTAGGGTCCAAGACTGCCTTTAAGATGACTAGGGATGCTTTTGGTATACACAAAGGATATACAAGTTTTATAATAGGATATAGGATAGGTTTATGGATAATTTATGAATAATATGTCTCAATTATCACTCTTATCACTCAAATATAACTTTTAGTTGATTACACATCCATACTCCATTCACAATGTATCCTTTCCATCCATTACCACTCTTTTCCCTAGTACTAGAAAAAGTGTTCCATTTACTAGTGGCCCTTGTATATACATATTAAAATATAAAAAAATAAAAAAACATTAAAAGTATCTAAACATATATAAAAAATTTAAAAAAAAATTCCTTGTCCTTCATTACGTAACTATGTCATCCCTTGTGAAATTATTCATCAAGTGGTTCAACATTATCAAACATCTAAAATGTAAAAGGGTTATACTCTATCCAAGGAAATCCAAAAAATAATTTACTTGTTTGTATATTAATTTTATTACTTGTTTGATATTTACTTTATTGTACATCTTGCATGTTTATTTACTTACTTGTATAATTGATTGTCACTTTCTTATCTGTTTTACTTACATGGTTTTCATTGGTGTAAAATGTCTCTTTGTATCTTGTTTTCATTATTTATTAATGTTTCTAAATCACTATGTTAATTAAAAAAAATTATTATGATATTAGATATCATGATGCACTAAGTATTGCACTTGTGACTCTATCAATATTTACATGTATAACAAAATAGACATCATGGTTTTTCCATACCATCGGTGCATATTGTCATGTTTAATATCAAAAATTAGGTTGTAAATTCATATAAAAATAAAGTTTTAAACTTTATTTAAACTCCAATACAAACATATAAAATTTAGATATCCATATATATGTGTGTATGTATGTATAAACACATCCTTGGACATAGCATTTGTGGGTCATCTTAGACAAGGCTATTGTGGTATACATATATCATGACAATAAGATCAACCCATAAAGTATTATAGGGATGTTTTCCATGCTTTATCTCATACCATATCTCAAATAAAAATTATGTTAATCATTTCATGCTCATTATCCATATCAAATATACTCATTAACATCCATAATCCCATAATTAAGCACATCAAGTTATTAGGCCTCATGATTTCTATCTAACAAATATTTTGAGGTGAATTTTCCACCCACTTGAAAAAACTCACCTCACTTATACACAATTTCACTTTTTAAATGTCTTTCCACTCCCTTTGACAAATTCACCATAATCGATGCTAAATTCACCATTATGCAAATGATGAATTCATTTTCATCTCCTTTTCTAAGCATTCCAAAAAATACCAAATTTGTTTCACCATACATATGATAATATATCCCATCAATGAATTGACTCCATATTATCTAATAATGTGATAAATCCATGCATTCAATTAATTATTTGTTTGTTCTTACACATTAATCATCCACAATCATTTATTACTCTTTCCATTCAATATCTCAAACCTATTGACTGGGACCAAAGAATCACAACATCCAACCTTTCTCCATCAATATATAAATCAATCAATCAATAAATATAATCTAAGCTCATAACTTTTCAATAGGATATATTATTCCCACAATCCACTCCTTTCAAATATTTTTACTTGGGGGCACCTCAAAGTGTGTAGATTATCTCAGGATATATCAATCCCAATCCACTTCTTTCATATGTAATAATTTGGGGATAAAATCAATACATTATTACATCTAACCAAAACATACAATATTTATCTTAATTAGGTCAATAACATCCATTGGTTAATCTTAGTTAAATATTTCATAAATCTAGTCCCACATTGGGAGAACTACATCAGCCTGAGTTCTATTCAAATAATATAAGTATAACTTAGTTATATCAGTTACATGAGGTCATTTTTGCCACCATCATCCATAAAATTAATTTCATCCACATTTTCTATTGTCATTTAATCAAAGTGTTAAAACATCTTTATCAATGCTTTCAACTCTCAGTTTAGTGAACTTTTATCTAACATCACAAAATCTATATTTTTCATTTAATGACCCATAACTTACCATCATCAAGATATATAATTCCCACATCTACTTTCATTATCTTTGAGTCTTAATCATCATCCAAGTATGTATTTTGAAATGGAGAAATGTTATTTTTCTAAACCACTCTCTAATAAATTATCTACCAAAGGGGAAAATCATTTGACACTTACTCTCTACAATGATGCAAACATTGATATTGATACAAGTATCTCCATTATTTAAGGATAATTATTCCCTCCATATTATCATATTAATTTTAATTTATAACATTCTTTTGCATTTGTTTCTTGCATGAACACTATAGGGGGAATGTCACATTCATTTTCAATTACCTAAGGAAACTTTTTATCCACAATAATTAATGCACTACTTTGTCTAAAATTATTCAAAATGGTATTTCTTATTCACAATACCATTTCAAATAGAGGAAAATGTATACACCTAAATTTTACTATATAGTATTCAAATTCACTTTGATGCACTAACCCATCACCTTCCCTAATTCATATTTAAATTAACATTATTTCCCTCTACTTTCAAATAATTGAATAATTTTTAATTAATTAATTAAAATAATGAACACCTTTTTCATACAAAAATAATTAAACATGGATTTTTCACATTACCCATACATCCTAAACATTTTTCTCAACCATGTATTGACTCATACAACCACCTTACTCAATTTCATCAATCACCTCACCCATCATCTTACAACATTTAAACTAACTTGTGAGTCATTCCTTGAATATTCAACTATCTTTACCCATTCATGATGAGTCACTCAGTTAATAAATAATTCTCCCCTTATTCTCAACACATATGAATTAGACATCATCCATTGGGATGAAGACTCAAATCTACATATTGATGATTTTAATAATTCATCATAATTGATCATTTTCAACTATTCATCTTGCCACCCTCAAGAATTTAAATTAACATGCAATACTCCACTCAAATCATCCACCTTAAAGATAAATAAGTCATATCAAATTTATATTTTGAATTAAAGTGAATCAAAGTGAATAAAATCTATCAAAGTCATTTTTCACTCCAGAACACCTCCCAATTTTCTTTGCTTTAGAAAAGAGTTGAGTACCCACATATAGTATTCAATAACAAATATTTATTTGATTACAATTGAGAATGTGGCAAATACTTCATAGTTTTAAATGTTTTTTTATTTATTTCATTATTTCAATTTCTACTCTATATTAAAGTTTACATTCTAGTTTAGATTAGATTTTATTGTTTTATTTCTTATCTAACATGCACTCTAAATCTAATGCTTGTACCCATAATCTGATGGAGAAATATATACATTATTTTCCATTTTAACATATGGATCTTTCCTAGAATCATCTTGAGATGGATTGTTAAATATATTCTCAGTTTTATGGTCACTAGCGTGTGAACCTGAATCCTTTAGAGTATCATCAAAGTTAAGTTGTTGATTATCAATAAGATATTAGAACTTATGTTTCAAGGTATAAGATATATTTTTTATAATTACCAAGGCCTTGGTGATATTTAAAATATTCATTATCATCATATTCTTTTGATATAACTTTACTCATATCAACCTCTAAATGATGAGGTAGATATATGAGTTATCACTCCACAATATTCTTAAGTAAACAAGTTGGATACTTAGTTAATCATGTAAATTATCTCCTAGGTAAGTTGGATAAGATGAGATGATTAGGTTTCTATGATAGTCCGACAACTATTTTGGTTAATTAATTTTTTAATTCTATAGATTTTACTTACAGGTTTGATATGAAACTTGGTAGGAAATGTTGTTGGTGTGTTTGCTACACAATTAATCTTGTTTAAGGAAATAAGTTTCATTTGATTATCTAAGATAATATGGAACAAGTCATTAAAATATTTGAACTTATTCAAGGCAATGGACTCATGTAGTGGTACAAGAAAATTTATCTTAAATATATCTTAGAAATCTTTATGTCCCATTAGATTTATCATTAAGGTGAACATTATTTTGTACCTCAAAAAATATTCATTAATAGGTTCATTGGTTCCTTGTTTGATATTAATTTTTTTGAAACATAACATATTTTAGTGATGTTGATATAGAAATGTGCTAGAAAATTATCTGGTAGAGGTTTGAATTCTTTCATTGATTAGATTGGTAAGTCATACGACCATCTTGAAGCATATTCCTTTAGGCTCCTTGAAAATAATTGGGTCAAAATTTTATCATTTGAGGCATAATAAATGCATGCTACATAGAAATATTATAGATGTTTTGTATCACCATTTCCATTATAAAATGTGAACTTGGGTGTAAAAAAACCAATTGGAAAAGGTACATAGATACCTTAGGTACTACAAGATTATGTAATACATCTCGTGAATAAATAACACAAGTTGATTTCAAACAATTTTGTTAAATGTTGGTAACATTAACTTGTAAAGCTTATATACCTTAGAGAGGAGTTTGTATAGTAGACCCATTTGGATTTAGATTTGAGATTTGACAAGCAGCCAAAGGGGATGAAAAAAACAACTATGTTGATGTGGGCATTGAAATCGTTAATTGGGTTGAAGTGATAATTATTCCCATGGATGATGTAACAATAGTTGTTTGAATTTAGTGGAACAGTGGTTTGAAAATGTATCCCTTACCCCCATTATATTTAGTAGGAAAAATTTATCTCAAAAGGAGTGATATTGGAAGGTATGTTTTATAAGCATGTTTAGCAGCCATAATATTTATAATAGTAGGGAGAAATGGTTGTTCACTAACAAATTTTGTTTTTTTAGTTTCCAATTTAGTATTAAGGATATTGTGGGGATCTTTAGGATTTTCATGAATGTGATCTTTAAATAATGCAATATATTTAGAATATTCTTGATCAACTTCTTTATGCTCATTATTTTAATGTGCTTCATTATCCTCATGGTTATATTCATCTTAAATAATATTTTTTTCATTATTTTTATCATTGTCATTATTGGCACTCTCATTATTAGTAGAATTTGAAATCATATTTTTTTTGAGACATTTTAGGTGGTTCAAGGGGTAGCTAAATAAATTCAATAAGAACACTACTTAATCTAAGACTATGCCATAATTTCAAATTGTATATAAATTAAAGAACAAATGTAAATAAGTAAAACAAGTATAAACCTTAGGAAGATGAAAACTTAGATAAATATAGGAGTTCCATGAGATTACATAAGTGATAGGTTCACTAAATACTTACAACTTTTTTATTTGTTTACATTTGTGATGCAAGAGCATCACTAGCCCTTTTTGTCAATACTAGTATATTCATGTTTTGAGTCTTCTTAGGTTAATTTGGTATTTTTAGGTATGTAGTGAAAGGTCAAAATGTCATGACCTTGTGTCTTAAGAGCCAAGAGTGTTAAAACATACATAATTCACATAATGAGTCATCTTGGTGGTTGATATTGAAATAGTTAGTTTTACATCTCCCAACGTACAAGGGAGTTACAAAGTTAGTTACAAAGCCTTTTCGAATAAATAGTAGGTTTTTGCATGGAATAGGTAGGTCATTTATGGTAATTTGAAAGGTTTGTGTTGAAGGATGTAACGTTATAAACCCCAATGAAGTGAATAAATAAATATTTTAATCATTTATAGATAATACAAGCAAGTGTGTAATTTTAGAATTTAAGATATGTTCAATCAGCTTGGAATCTTTGGTAAGAAAATTTCAATGTTTTTTGCTTCATATGATTTGAGAAGATTGTCACTTTGGTGAATAAAATATGATAGATATTTATTTGGTGGGTAGAAATATAATGCACCCTTTTCTATAATTATGTGTTACAAATGGATTAAGACAATGTCAATTTATGCAAATAAGATTTTGATGAGAAAAGGATTTGAATACATGATTAATTTTTAAATATGTCTTGAAAAGTATGGAAGGATATTTAATCATGTTCCAATATTATTTTATAAAAGTTATTGAAGAAGTTTAATAGAATACTGTATGTTTCTATAATGAAGGATGATATAATGAACTATGATTTTGTAGTGGAACACAAATTAAAAATATTTGAACATGTTTAAGTATTTTCAATGATTCATTCATTGTTACCTTCCATGAGGAATTATATAGGCCTATAGATTATGCATGCATAATTAGTAACATATATAGTTTAACAAGAGTCTAATGAACCCATCATAATGGGTGATCCATGACTCAAGAAAGTGAGCATAGTGGGATGTCAATCCCATGAAAGAGTTTAAAGATCAGTTTTGAAGGTTTTAAAATCAAATAATTTATTTTTTGAAATCTACAAGTCATTGTATTATGCACACAATCGAGTAGATCCTACTACAAAGCCATAAGTTTGGAAATCATGAAAGAGAGATATGTGATATTAGATAAAATGTGTATACAAATTATGAAAATGTTAGTATAGTCTTGGTTTGGTTCATCATCAGTCTAGAAAAGTGAAGATTCAAAGAGACCCTATCAGGTCATTACAAAATCTATCTGCAGACATTATTTTCATTAATTTGTTAAATTCACTCATAGGCATCTTGATGACTGATTAATTTTTGAATGAGGAAAATAGCAATTGTATAAACCTCAAGGTTTTGTTATATTTAATTGAAGGTCTTTGAAATTTTTTAAAATACCTTTGAAAAGCTCTCAAGTAATTGCAAAATGAGATTGTAGTTACTATGGGATACCAAGGGTTGAGTAAATATTAGGCATACCTATATAAAGAGGGAGAATACTTCCAAGAGAGCTTGTAGTTGGGTATAAGAGTTATAAAGGTGTGTAACAACATGTTTAAGTATAAAAAAACTAGTAACTAGTATATTGACCTCAAGAATCATTGAAAGTACATTGAATCTATAAAGCTTTGCTAAATGAATGAGTTGATATTTGAGAAGTTTGTAAATTGAGAGATGAGTGAATAAATGACCATGATGAATACATAGAAGGTAAAAATAATGAGGATAAATAATAACCTATTGAACATGATTAGCCTTTTTAGTTGGAAAATGAACCTACTAAACCATTGCTAAAGATTATTTAATTTAAATAAGACAAAAAGAGAGAGAAAATTGTGTTTTAAATCAAATCATTTATTTCCTGAAATCTTCAAGTCATTGTAATATGCACACAGTCGAGTAGAACCCACTATAAATAAATAAGTTTGGAAATCATGCAATAGAGATGTGTGATAATAGAATAAAGTGTATAAATATTGTGCATGCATTATTATAGTGTTGGTTTGGTTCGCCATCACTATAGAAAAGAAAAGATTCAAATAGACCCTTATAGGGTCATTACAAAATCTATCTTCATACATTATTTTCATTAATTTTTTAAATTCATCCATATTCATCTCAATGACTAATTAATGTTTTAATAAGGTGAATAGTAGCTACATAAATCTCAAGGTTTTGTTATAGTCAATTGAAGGTCTTTGAAACATTTGAAAATCCCTTTGAAAAGCTCTTGGGTAATTGTAAAATGACACTGTAGTTACTATGGGATACAAAGGGTTAAGTAAATAGTAGGTAGAACTATATACCAAGGGATAAGACTAGCAAGAGGAGTTATAAATGTGTAGAATAGCATGTTTATGTATTAAAAAACTAAAAACTAATACATCAACCTCAAGAATCATTGAAAGTATATTGAATCTATAAATCTTTGTTAGATGAATGAGTTGATATTTATAGAGTTTTTATATTGAGAGATGAGTGAATGAAGGACCATAAAGAGTAAAGAGAAGGTAACAAGAATAGGGAAGACCAATAAGAAGTTATTAAACCTGATTATAATTTTTTTTTGGAAAATGAACTTAGTAAGCCATTACTAAAGATTATGTAATTCAAATTAGACAAAAAGAGAGAGTAAATTGTGTAACCATTGCATCAGTTTAGATGAGGGTTAAAGGTTATAATAACATATATAAAAATATGAATAAAACTATTCTATAGTAGGCCAATTAATTAAAAAGTCAAATAAATGAATATTCTAAATAAAAATACTA
The DNA here is from genome assembly GCA_037957365.1 of Torreya grandis. Classification (NCBI taxonomy): domain Eukaryota; kingdom Viridiplantae; phylum Streptophyta; class Pinopsida; order Cupressales; family Taxaceae; genus Torreya; species Torreya grandis. The sequence goes on along the minus strand of JARHVA010009552.1, from coordinate 49,734 downwards.
AGTTATGATACATATATAAAGTACACTGATAGCAAAAATTTTATTACATAAACAAAAAAATGAGTTAATATTTAGCTTATCTAAAAATGTTAAAATAGATCTGAGAAGTGTAGAGATGGAAATAGGTAGGAACAAGATCTATATATAGTTTTCATATTTTGTAAATATTTTTCTAGAGGCCTAGATATTTGCATCATGTTTGTCATGCTTACATTAACACAAGTGTTTAGATATCAATAGAATTGTCTAATATGAAATACTCACTATATTATAGTGTGACCACCTAGATCTTTCTATATTTTATTTTACCTTCTTGTTGATGTATTTTATTTGTGCACATAAGATGTAAATGACTATTTATGTATCAAACCCTAACTCTTCACCTTAGATATTTGTGCCTTACTAAAAATGGATTAGTAGGTTCACAATGTTGAGTTGAGCTCAAGGACCCCTCTGATAATAAAAACTAAATAAATATCTAATAATCCAAGGAGGGTCTCAGGAATATGTAGTTCTCCCCTATCTATTAGATTGTGTGTGTTTAAGGGTGGAATATAGTATATATAAGGGCATGAAATGATATAGATTATAACTTGATAAATACCAATCATGGATTGTTCTTTTAGTGAATTAAAATTTTAATATGATTATTTATATGATTGATATGAAAATAAGGAAGAATAGAGTAGTATAAATTAATTATGCAATAGATTGAATGAGTTTAAATATGTGGTTACTTAGTATTTTGTAGATAAATAATGAATTGGATTAGATATGTATTTATACTACATTTTTTTGGAAATATCTCACTTTATGTTTCAATAAGAAAAATAGGGCAACCCATATGTTTTGAAACATTTATAATTGTGATGAATTTTGAAAACTTGAGACTTGATAGGAATATGGACACTTGCATTAATTCAAGTGTCCTTATGTGGTATAAAAGTGTTTGATAGGCTAGGAAGCTATTGAGAATATGAAATTCATAGTGAAGGATATATAAAAGTTTTTAGGATTTATGTGTAGTATAAGAGAGATGGATCATCAAAATGTTAGGTTCAAACCATAAGAAAAAAATTTAGGCACAATGAGATGGTGAATGTGAGATTTTTGATAGTAAAGAGGTGTAAAACTTAAGGGTATATCCCTAATAGGTATTTGTCAAGTATATAATACTAATATGCTATATAAATTAGATTTTAATATCTAAAAATAGAAGCTACCACACAATTAGTGATTAAAAAGTGTAAATAAGGCTAATAAGAGTTCATGTGAGATTACAATAGAAATGCTTCAAAATAAGTTAATAACATTAATTCATATTAATTATCCTCTAAGGAAATAAAAATACTATTGTGTCTATCATATAATACTTGGACATCATACATACATTTTTTGGGATTTGAAGAGAAAATATAAATTATTATTCATAGTGGTGATTATCTCCTAAATACATCCATCAAACCACTGCTTGATTCAAGAATAATTTATAGAATCAAATAACCTATTCACATTGTGATGATGTTTTTAAGGAAAAATTACAAAAAGATAAAATAAAAAAAAAAAAAAAATTAAAAAAAAAATCATAACAAGAAATGTTACAAAAATTACAATTAAAACAATAAAGGTTACAAAGGGATAAAATTTACAAAAGGAATAGTTAGACAAGCAAAGGTTAAAAAGAGAACAAGTTGAAAAAGAAAGGTTACAAAATTAAAATTTACAAAAAGATAAGTTACCAAAAGATCAATCACTAAAAAGGTAATTACAAAAAAAAACTTAAGATAATAAAGATAATATACATAAGAAAGGGCATCTCACAAATAAAATTCAAAAGTAAGATATACTTAAAAATTCTAATGTCATAAGTATAGTTTCATATGAGACAAATAAAAAATGTTATTCATATCTACAACCTTTGATTCTCAGTCCTCACATTGATGACATGAAATGTACCAATGTTGACGTTAATTTTTTTATGAAATCATTGTTGTATCATGACACTTCTCTAATATTTTGGGTATGATACTTAATAGTTGGATAAGATTATTTGTAATCATCGTCACATTAGATCCATGGAGTTTCTAGTAATACTTGGGCTCAAAACATGTTCTATTATATTTCACATCAACTCTAATTTAAATAAATACAATGTAAAATTACGAATATCATGGATAATATCAATGGGGGAACACTAGGTAAATATCATGACTATGTTACATTTAAATAGGTATTGTGTGATTATTACCATTTATAGAGAGGAAAATTATTTAGAGCAAGAAAAAGAGATTGAAGCTATTTATTTTATTACTAATCATGATACAAAGGATGATATAATAGATAAATAAATTCTAAATAGTACACTTACTTATACATATTATTCAAAATATAATGAATTCAGTGTACATCATGCCCATGCACATGTTCCTAATAGTACAACATCGTAGTTACAACATTAGCCTTTAGCTATTCTTAGAGATCAGTTGAAAGATTTTAAATCAATAATAATCATCAATGACATAACATTAATGTGTGAGAAAAAATAAGAATGCATAACACTAAGTTACCTCTCAAGATCAAACCATAAGTGATAAGAGTTTTAAAGTGGAAAACTGAATGTATCATAGAAAAACCCATGTGATCTTATTAGAAGGATTGCAACAAAAATATCCATAAGGAAAAGATTTAATAAATATAAAAAGAGAATAATAGAGATATCTATGAGATTATTAATGAGGAAAAGAGAAGAGAAAGGGCCCTTTTATAGAGATAGAGGAGGAAAATAAGAGTTACATAGAATCTCATTATTACCTTGCAATCCCCCTTTGTGTCTTAGTCCCTTAAAAAGTTAAGAGAGGTGTTTTCCATGTGGGTGAATTTACTCATGAAATTAAATAAAAAATCCTAAAGGAGTACAAAGAGTTGAGTGACACCTCATGGAATCTAGATAAGTTCCTCACACATGAAAAATAAACTTCGGATAAAATAAATTATCTTAAATAAAGGGTAACTCTAACACTCTGCCTTAAAATTTATTTAGGGGTTTAAAAAATAATAATAAGGAAGCAAAAATAACTAACTCTCCTCCTTGATGATAACTTCCTTCAATCTTAATTTGTTACAAAATAAAACAAACTTGTCTTTACATAGTGTCTTAGTGAAGATATCAACCATTTACTTTTTAGTAGGAAAAAAGGATAGAAGAATTTGATTATCTTCAATAATTTCATGATAAAAGTGATGTTTAATATTAGCATGCTTATACATTACATAAAAAAATGGATGATTTTCTAAGGTAATGACACTTTGATTATCGCCAAAAATTAAAGTAGCTAAATGTTGTGGTTGGCTAAATCTGCAAAAAGTCTTCTAAGCCAAATTGATTATTTTTAAACATGATTACAAGATTTATACTTAGATTATATGGAATATAAAAATAAAATAGTTTTATTTTTAATATTTCATAAAATATTGATATAACCCAAAGAGTATCTATAACCACTTGTGGATCTATGATCATTAGGATCACCAACCCAATTAGAATCTAAATAACCTGCGAAATAAAAATTACTATTTGAGGTATACTTGATGCCAAAAGTTATAATACATTTAATATAATGAATAATTATTTTATAATTTTTAAAATGAGTATCTTGAGGCTTAGACATAAATTTAGAAACCAATCCAATAGAAAATTCAATATCAAGATGAGTATAAGTATGATAATTCAAACTACCAACTAATTGTATATATAGAGTTGGATCAACAGTTTCTATTTCCTTTTCATTACGTAATTTCAAACCAATTTTAAAAGGAGTAGAAATATATTATAAATATAACATATTAAACCTAGATAATAAATCATATGCATATTCAAATTCAGAAATAGAGATTTTATCTTTTTCTTGCCAAACATGAATGCCTAAAAAGTAATGTACGAGACCCAAATTAGTCATTTCAAAGGTTGTCTTCAAAGCATTTTTAATGAAACAAAGCATTTAAATATTAATAATAGTTATGATTAAGTCATCAACATACAAAATAATGATAACTGTGTCATTTGGATCATTTTTTTACAAATAGATTAGGGTCATTATAGCTACGATTAAATCCTTGATCTATGAAAAATTGATAGATTTTAGAGTACCATTCTCTAAGATATTATTTTAAACCATAAATAACTTTGTTTAACATTCATACAAGATTTTTTTTTCCTTGATTAATAAAACTAGTGGGTTGAGACATGTAAATTTCTTCATGCAAGTCACCAATTAAGAAAGCACTATCAACATCCTTTTGATAAATAGGCCAATGCATATGAGCATGCAAAGCTAAAATAAATTTAATTGTGGGCATATTAGAAATAAGAGAAAAAGTTTCATTATATTCAATTATTTTAATTTGAGAAAAATCTCTAGCAACTAATATAGCTTTATATTTGTCGATTTTATTTTTAGAATTTAACTTAGTTTTAAACAACCATTTACAACTTACCAAATGATGCTTTGTAGGTAGTTGGACTAAGTCCCAAATTTTATTATAAATAAAAATGATGTATTAATAATGCATTGATTTTTACCAATTAAGATGACCTTAATATTCTTTTTCAGTTTGAGGATCATTATTGTGCATAAATTTAGACATATAAGCATAATTACAAAATTGGTGCCTAGTTTTATGAGTATCATTAATATCTACATAAATTCTAAAAAAATTTATAGTAGTATTGGTCAACATAGGCATATATTTATGTGGATCAAAACTATAATAATGAGAAGTAATTTTAGGAACAACATAATTATGAAACACATCATTATGATCATCACTAATTTAAAAAGGAAAAGAAGTAGAAACTATATCAAGATAATTAAAATTAAAAGCACAATCAAGTACACCATTTTTAAAAATGTTAACATCACTTTTAATCTTGATTTTGTTAGTTTGAGGATCATACACCCTATAATATTTATATGATTCATCATAACCAACAAATATAAAACTATCTACTTTAGAATCTAACTTTTTATACTTTTAAATTAGAATATTAACAAATGCATCACAACAAAAAATATTTAAATATTTCAAATTAGGTTTTCTACCACTCCAAGCTTCTTCAAGTGTAATATTTAAAATAAATTTAATGGGAGTCATATTTATGAGATAGAAAACATAATATATGGCTTCAACTCAAAATTTATAATGCATGTTTTTAGCATGTAACATACATATAGCCATTTCAATAATAGTCCTATGTTTACGTTTAACAATACCATTTTGCTTAGGTATGTAGGAAATAGTTTTCTCATGCTTAATTCCACATTGCTTAAAATATGCAAGAAAACCATTGTTAACATATTTTGTATCATTATTAGTGCATAATATGTGTAAATAACAATGATATTATTTTTCAACAAAGGGATGAAATGCAATAAAAGTGTCTATAACTTGATCTTTAGTTTTTAAGAAATAAACCCAAACTCACCTAGTTCAATAATTAAAAAAATTTAAAGCATACTTAGAACCATTAAAATAATGATTTTGCATAGGGCATAAAAGATCATTATGAATGTTGGTTAATAGATTTGTCCTTATCTAAAAATGTTTTATTTTGACTCCATACCTTTCTTCTTTCAAGAACAAATAAGTTAAACAAAAAATGGGTGAATTGTTAGGACTAGATCCCCTCTAAATTAAGGTACAACTCCATTTAAGATTTTCAATGAATTGAAATATTCATATACACTTCTAACCATAAAGTGTTATAAAGGTAAACTAACATCCACACATCATCATGTTATGAATGCGAGATTTTATAATAGTAATGGGTAATAGAATACACAGATTCTATCTTCAATAACGATTTAAATGGATAGATATATATATTATTGAACTAGTAAAGGATAAAACACATATAATGAATTGTATAATGGAAGATTAATCACTATATGAAATAATATTTCACATAGAAAACCTAATTTCAAATATTCAAATGCACATATTTAAGTATGCAATAATTAATTCTCATTTTCATTCACACATGAAAAATATTTCAGATAAACATTACATATATTATCAATAACAGTGGTCTAGTTCTAAAAATTTCTAACTCCTCTTCTTTTTTTATCTTCTCTATCACCCTCCACTTTCTTACAAAATATATATATATATATATATATACATACATACATACATACATAGACACACACACACACACACACACACACACACACACACACACACACACACATATACACATATATATATACATACATATATACATATATATATATATATATATATACATATATATACATACATATATACATATATATATACATACATATATATATACATACATACATACATACATATATATATATATATATATATATATATATATAGTTGCCATAACTAATCCATCTGTCAAACTAAACCAGAGTAAAAGTAACTCTGACCCATATGAGATTTAGTTTTTTAATTAAAAAATTTACTTTAAGATCAGGTTTCAAATAGAAAACCAACTGAATAATTGAATAGAATAAACTATGTAAGTAAAATCATTACTAAAGTGACAGACTAGGATCTCCATATTTGCTATGTTCAGTTGGCTAGACACATTGAGCCTTCCACTCCTAAAATGCCTTAAGAAACTCCTAAATTTTTGTAAGATTGGGAATGATGACATGGTTTATCCTTGATTTCTAGATCTTTTCTTCCCTCTGAATTTTCACCATATTTTGTGTGTTCTGGGAGAGTGTCAATGCAGCAAAAAAGAAGTGAATCTAACTTTGAAATATGAGAAAAATCTTTAGTTGATAAATTGTCACTTTCTTTAATGATGTTTATCTTTTCCATAAAGGATTGAATCACAACATTAATATTTTTTTCTAGTTTTCCATCATGTTTTATGTATTTGATATCAATACTTTGTAGATCATGTTGTAATGATTGAATGAATTTAGTTATTTCTATTATAATTTTTGTTATTTCCACTCATCCTTGTCGGGATACTAAATTTCTCCATTCAATATTTTTCTTAATTACATATAATACATCTTCATCCAAACTTGTCAATTTCTTCTTTGACAAAAACTTTGTTACTCCATATTTTTTAAATTCATCAATCTGGTTCATCATTCTCATCCATTTTCCTTCATATTTTATCCACAAATCATTTTGAGTCTTTAAGTATTCAATAGTAATTATGGTTAAATCATATACATTATTTAATTTATGGATGAATTTCATACCTTTCTAAATGATGTTATCCAGTCAATTATCAAATACCCTAGTAACCATTTTACCTCTATGTATCTAGTACAGTATCCTTTGATTGATAGGTGATTTTGGATCAAAAGATAGGGGTAGTTAGGTGATCAGTTGTGGATCTGGACTATGAATGGAAACAATGTACTCTGTCATTAACTACATAGTCTATTTTAATTCTCTTTTATCTTTTTTCTCCTTCTAGGTTCTACTGACTATCCTTTTGGTGGATGCTTTAAGGTGATGCACATCTGTGGCACATGATGCATTCCCAAGTCTACGTTTTAAATTGTAAAAGCCTAAACTGTAGGATCTTCAAATTCTTCATTGGTTTTTGGCTTGGCTATTTTTGCATTCCAATTCCCTATGTTACGGTCGACATCTACCCTAGATATTGTTTTTAACTTTTTGGATTTAGGGGATTTCCCTAAACACTTACATACCATATCCTCTAAGGGAAAAGAAAATGGAACTACTTTAATTTTATTGCTAATTGATCTTTCCAGCCACTTGGGTGCAGAGACTAGGTGTCTTTATCAGGATTTTGTTGATCAGAAGGTACTTCTAAAATAATCAATAGTTTGGTAGAATCAAAAGGAATCACTATCTACTAATCTGCACTAACCTCTTTTGACATTGGTGAATTAGATTCTTTATCACCTTTAGCTTCTCCTGAATCTTATTTAGAATTCAAATCCATAATTACCTTTTCAAAAATATGACTCTTTCTTTTGCTTTGGGTCCTTAATTTAGTGGCATATGGAGGCAAAGTAGTTACAAGGGCCTTTTCAGATTTCTTTGATGGTAGGATCCCTTCCAATTTTTTTGTTGGACGTACCTACATCAAAAATAACAATAAGCTGATTAGAGGAGCTTATTAAAAATGGGGATTCAACTATTGATGTACATTACTAGGAAGCCATGTTTTGAGCTCCTCCCAATTTCTACTCTCTCAACCATTTCTCAATCCTTTTTATCATTGGGAGGGTTTTAACCTCAATTCTATCTTCTTCTTTTTTCTCCTAATCAATTTTTGGAATAGGTGATTGTTCTATCTTTCCAAATTGTAGATTAGTCACTTGTTCATCATTATTAGAAATTATAGAGATTTCCATATTCAAATTGAGGGTAATAATTTTCCCTAAGGATAACCTAGACCATAATATTTTTTTGAATTCAAATTCATCTAAACAATCCTCCCAATAATCCTCTAATTGAGGAATATGTGACAACCCTATTCCAAGATCCAAGTTATCTTTGGCAAAACCTTTGCTGTCAAATTGTGACCTAGCTACAAAGTATTGAAAATTGAATTTATTAATATTTGATTCTAAACTAAAAGCATCAAAAGTTGACTTGCATGAATAATGTCCATGTTTAATAGGAAAAAATATACTAGATTTATTCTTCATTGGGAATTTTTTATCTACATGTGCTAATTGCCTACATACTTCTATTAACACAAATAGTTCAAGAACATATCTTGGTAACCTCAAAGGTTCATCGCCAAAACCCCTAACTCTGATATAAGTGAACCTAGAAAAATGAATGAAGAAACTACCATAAATGTTAATTAATTATATATCTTCATAAAAATAACCTTTTATTGATGTTGTTTGACAATTCAAAAGTCATCTTCCTAGTAAAAACACTGTTGACTATCTTTTAATCCTCATAGAAATTATGCATGTTTAACTATGAGTAATATTCATAAATTTTATTATCTTCAGCCAAGGGTGCATGTGGTAATCCTACCCATTGTCTTGTAGATGCCAAGTAATAGAAGAGGTATAAATACATTTAAAACTCTTTATTTCCCAAACAATTACTTAAACCTTGATGCAAAATTTTAGCTACAATTTCTACCCAGTCAAAATATTGGTCTCCTTAGAGGATCACTTGTATAAAAATGTATATCCAATCTTCCCAATAATATGCATGAGCATTGCCTTTTAGTCTGTGTAGTAATACTATAATATCTTGTACTTCAGGAATCATATGATTTCTTGTTAATGGTTTAGACAGTCTTAAACCTCCTCTTTGGAATTTCAAAAGCCAATTCCTAACAATCACGATCTTGTAAATTTCTTTATTTAATGACTATAGGAAGAATAATTATTGAGGTCAGAGTATGGTTCTTTGGGAGGATTTCTCATTATAGACATTAGGGTTTGTCTATTGATATGTAGTAAAACATTGCCATTTGTAGTATTAATGCATTTTTTCTAAGGTTCCTATCAATTCATGCATTCAAGGATTAATTCAGGGCATTGGACAGCCATGGGAAAGACCGTCGCTTTAACCAAACCAATTTCTACAATTTTCTATGTCATAGGATTTGACATAGGATTTCTATCCCTTTCCTTAAAATATTCCAAATAATATTAGACCAGATAAGTGTCCCCAATTCCAAGAGGAGAACATATGATACCAATACCATGCTTTTAATTGAGACATGTAAATTTAATGGTTACAGGTTAGAGAAAAAAAGAAATAGTTTTGAACTTTTTAAATAATGCCATAAACTCAAAAGGATCCTTCTTCCCAACCAAGTAAAGGAAATAGCTTATAGTAAGAGTAAAACTCACCTTTAAATTTGTCTGAAATCATTATGAATTCAAGCAATCAAATATCTTATACCACCTATGTTGTTCTTTTTTTTTGGTATCGCCCAGTATGCTCATTTGCTAAATTTGAAATGTTTTCTCTTGATACAGATATTAACTAGATCAAATGATTAAACTAAAACAATATGTATTAAATATTCTTGATAAGACATGCATTCCAACATACGCATTAATTGAAAGCATTTTTTTTTCATGATTTTGATGAGTAATGATTATCTTTAACCTCATGAAACTTCAAAATTTTATGCTTTATAATGAGTTTCAGATATATTCTCCTCTAAATCTCCCACTAATTTTAACTTAGAGAAAGCCTCAGGGTGAGATGAAAGTATAGTCATTGAACCATTGAACCATTGAACTTTTGAAAATATGGTTTAACTTTGGGGTTTAATGATATGAGATGGGACCAACCAATAGTCACATGATCTTTCCAAAAAATTTGAACTTTGAAACATTGAACCATTGAACTTTTGAACTCCACTATGTAGGTTCAAGTGATAGTTTCAAGTGATAGGTTCAATGATGCATTAATACAAGGGAACTAAGTTAACATGACTCTTTAAAAAACATTGAATATTGAACTCTTGAACCGTTGAAATCTTGAACCATTGAACTCATGAACCATTGAACTTTTGAACTCTAAAAAAGGGTTCAAGTTCAATTGAAAGGTTCAAAGTCAAAAATTTAAATACACAAAGGGACAAATAGTTTACTTGGAAAAACATTGAACCATTAAAGTCATTGAACTCTTGAACTCTAAGAAAGGTTCAAGTTCAAAGGTTCAATTTTTTTAAGAATCTACACACAAAAGGTGATAAGTGGGTGAACTTATTTATGGAAAAATTCATGAAAAAATTAATAAGGGTGACTCAAAAGGTAACATTAGCTCTGATTAGGGACTTTATTTTATGACAAAATATAGAGAAATCAAAAACTCTAGTTACACAGACTGAAACACAGCAACAAAAAAAAGGAGAAAGACAAACCAAAAATGTGAAAGGAAAACACAAAACATGATAACAAAAGAAAGGATATGTGAAAAATAGGGGATACCTATTTCACAGTCGATATTACTTAAGATCTTATCCATTATAAGATAAGGGTAAAATAAATCCCTCCAGATATTCCAATTTAAAAGAATTAGGACCAAGTACTTGATGAATTTTGAAAGGTCCTTTCCAAAGTGAATGAAATTTTCCATGTAGTCCTTTAGGTTCTCTCTTTCTATCCCATAACAATACTTCATCTCCTTTCATGAACTTTCTAGGTCTAGTTTTCTAATAAAAAATCTTCTTAACCTTGGTTTGATGAGTAGTAATCTGATCAACTAGTTAATTCCTCTCTTCCTCAATCTTAGTTAAGTACATAACTCTTTTGTTTAGAGAATCTTGAAAGTAATAATATTCAATAACATTTTGTAATTTAATTGTAGATAATTCTAGAGGTAATGATAACTGTGCTCCTATCTCATAAACCAACTCAAAAGGTGCCATTCATATTTATCTTTTTATGGTTACCCTATTAGTCCAAAGTTCTTCATATAGTTTCTTATGCCAATATTCAGGGTTATCACTCACCAATTTCTTCATGATAGATATCAAATTTTTATTATTGGACTCTGCTTATCCATTCCCTTGAGGGTAATAATCTGATGAGTGAGAAAGAGAGATACTATGTTCATAGCAGAGAGAAGTAAGTTACATTAAAGAAAAATTGGTAGCATTATCTACCACAATCTTTTGAGGAACACCAAAATGTACCGGTATATTTTCTTTAAGAAAATTACATACCACTTGTGAAGTGGTTCTCTTCACACTGACTGCTTCAACCCATTTCATAAAATAATTAGTTTCTATTAAAATGTGTGTATAACTAGCACTTGATGGAGGGGAAAGAGGCCCAATGAATTATAATACCCATTGTTTGAAAGGTTCTTCAATAATGATAGGTCTTAGAGGTAATGCTATAAGTTGTGGTCTCACTAAAAATAAATTGCATTTTTCACAGTTAGGTACCCATTTATATGCATCTTTGAACATACCTAGCCAATAATAATAGTTTCTAAGGATTTTGAATGCTGTGACCAAAGAATAGAAATGTCCACCACATGCTTAATTATGAAAAAATTCCAACATTTTGTATTGTTTTTCCTTATCTACATATCTCAGAAAAGTTCCATCTAGTCCCTTTTAATACAAGACATCACCCCATATCACATATTTTATTCATTTTAAGTTCAAATTCCTTTTCTCATTTAGGGATAAATGACTGGGATAGTCTCCATAAGTAATATAGTGTACCATGTTTAAGAACCACAAATATTTTAAGCTCACCAATAAGATAATAGAAAGTTCTTCTTCTTTACATTTGGCTGTCAATTTACACAAACCTTGACCTCTAACTAATTTGGTTATTCTAATCTTTAGGTCGTATTCTTGAATTTTATCAACCCATGTTGCTCTATTATTCATCCCAACCTCTTGCTGAGTAAAAATTCTTTTTACAGCCAAACTAGGAAAAAATACAACTAAATGAGAATGAAGTATATAGTACTTGAATTGTTTAACAACCTTTACTACATCAAAAGCTTATTTCTTAACCAAAGAATATTTAAGTTCATGCTTCTTGAGAGGAATGCTAATAAAGGCTATTGGGGCTTCTATATTTACTTCATTTTTCTATAGCAAGATAATAGACATGGTATGTTCTAAAGCATAATAGTAAATAACAAAATCTTTTTGGAAATCAGGATTTACCAAAGTAGGTGTTTGTATAATCACCTCTTTAATATCTTTAAATGTTTTTTTAGCATCTTCATTCCATCTGAATACTTTTTTTTCACTCATCATTCCTATAATATGTTTTGTAATCTCAACAAAATCAGGAATGAACCTTCTAAGAAAATTAATCTAACTAAAGAAAGACTTAACTCTAGTCCTATTAGAAGGAAGGCTTAGCTGTTGTATTGCTCTAACTCTTTCTGGATCAATTTTTATTCCACTTTTTTAATCTAGGTGTCCCAATAACTTCCCTTCTTTAACATTAAAAATTGACTTCTTAGGGTTAAGAGATATCCCATGACTTCAGCATCTTTGTAAAATGGTTTCCATATTCTTCAGATGATCCTCTCTTTTTCTAGAGAAAACTATCAAATCATCAAGATAAATGAGAATAATTCTATCTTTCAAATCTTTAAAGGATGAATTCATCACCCATTGTAAAGTTACACCATCATTAATCAAACTGAAGGGCATATGATTATAAGCAAAAGTTCCTCAAGGTGTAGCTATAACTACACTTATCTGATTATAACCTGAGAACCCATCTAACATGGACATCATTTCTGACCCAATAATAGTTTGCAAGATGTGATCTATCATAGGCAAGGGATAATTATCTTTTAAACTAGCTTGATTCAAATTCTTGAAGTCAACTCAGATTCTTATTTCCCTATGCTTTTTACATACTAGAACAATGTTCACCACCTAGGTGGATTGATTAATTAGATAAATAATCCTAGCCTTCAACATCTTATCAATCTCTTTAAAGATAGCTTCAACAACTTTTGGGTTATAATTTCTCAGCTTCTACCTGAAAGGAGTTGCATTTGCATTCAAAGGAATATGATGCTGAAACTATCTACATCTAAAATCTTTAAGCTCATCATAACACCAAGAAAAGACATCCTTATACTTAATCAATAGATTAATCAATTCATTTTTTTCTTTTACTGAACAACACCTACCAATGGAGATCCATCTAGGGTCCATCTCACTTTCAATATCAATTTTCTCATAATCCTCTATTTTGTTAGCATTATGGGCATGTTTTTTAGGGATTTTGTTTCCTTTTAATTGAATTACGTCATCTTTTGGATTGATCCCTAGATTAGGATTGCATTCTTTACATTTTGTTTCAAAACCTCAAAAATAAGTTCCCAAGAACATATCAACATTCTCCAAAAAAAATTGATCTATTTATTACTCTCAAAATCTTGCCAATTTTTAGCATTATCCCAGACATTAGGATGATAGACTAATTCAATTCTATATGAATCCTTTTTTAAATTAGGGTGTGGGAGAAGAAGAAAAGCTATGATGATAGAGAATATACCTAAGCATTCTGATCTCTAGGAATTGCTTCAATATAAAATGCATCAAAACATTCTATCTTATCCCAAACTCTATTTTTGTAATATCTTAATCTGTCATTTTAACTAAGAAAATGCCTCTCACATGTTTGACAATTAATTCAGCATCTCCTTTTACCTTGATTATTTTTATACCTTTTCCTTTAGCTTCATTTAACCCAATAAATAAAACTTCATATTCTATAGTATTATTAGTGTTTTTAAACTCTAGTTTGAAAGAGTAAGGAAAAGTTTCACCTTCAGGTGAGATTAACATAACTCCTACTCCTGAACCAGTGGTAGCACAATTGCCATCAAATTCCATGTTCCATAAATCATCTAAATGAATAGACTTTGGGACAAATTTTTCCTTTAATTCTTTAAAGGAGAGAAAATAATTACCAAATTCACATTCTTCAAATAGGATCTAAGACTTAGGATCATCAGAAGGATATACGGTAAACTTGTATTTAGGTTTAGGCTATAGCTTAACTTTCTACTTTCCTACTAGAATTGTAGCTTTTGACCAATCTAATTTAATTTTTCCTCCTAAATATATACAAAAATTCTTACTCAATAACATCCCATAACTAGCAGGAATATCTGCTACCAGAATAGTCAACTTCACCTTTTTATTAGGATAGGCTGCAAGAGCAACTCATGCATCTTTAATTTATCTAAAGAAATTTGTTTGCCATCCATGGAGTAACATCTACCAAGTTTTTTTGTAAGGGATAAGCCTAAGTCTTTACCTACAAAAGAAGGCATTATACTATTAGAAGTACCTGAGTCTATGATACAATTGTTGAGTTTATGACCATTTATGAACAAAGAAACATAAAATAGGTTGGGTTTCATATCAGCCATATAAGGATTATCATCAAATGAATTTAGGGTCATTCTAGAAGTATGATTGGGTGATTCAAATAGATAATTAAATAACTAGGTAATGGGAGACTCAGTATTAACATTTAATTGACTTTCAGGTTTGACTTGTGTAGGACCATTTTTGACATATTTAACCAATTCATCATGTTATTTGGGTTTTAACCTAAGGTATTCAGCAGGGGATATTTAAATTTTTGTAGACTTAAAAAATTCTAAAATATCAAAAGAAGTCTCACAATCATTTCTATGTAATAATTTACTTTATTGTGGCTTAGCATCATAAGTTTTAGTAAAAGGTTCCTTAAATTTAATAGATAATTCATGAGTATTAGAAAATCTCATATTCTTTTGACTTCTGGTAAGCATAGCACATGAAGGATCTTCAAGAGTAACTAATATTTCATCTCCTCTTTCTAAATTTGAATCATATTCAAGGAAGTCTATTTCAAAGTTGTTAGGTCTCTCAAAGATCCTTTCTTATTCAGTAATCTCCCCTAAGACATCTTGAGTAGCAATCATTTGAGTATATTTAAGCATCTCTGGAAAAGAATCTCCATCATGATGAGTATTCAGATGAAATACACACATGTTATTTCTTTTAGGAGGGGCTTCAATAGTTAATCTTGGTTGTGTTGATGCAAGTGGTAATGTTCTGCCAGTATTTGCTTGTCGATTTATCCTACCTATATCATGATATGGTTGTTGGAATGATGTACTAGTATTTGGTAATTGTCTCTTAAGGGAAATCATATCATTGACTAACCTTTGAACCATAGGATCCGTAGAGGATGAGGGATGAGAATTAGGTACTTGTACTTCTTTCTTCCATTTTTTGGCCATAATAAGATCATCTTCTAACATAATTGCCAATGAAAATATGTTTGTTAAATTGGATGAAAACTTATATCAGGAGGCATACAATTAATAAAGAAGCATTTATGATTCTTAGTATTTGGTCTTTTAGTAGTAGGAATCTTGTGCACAATTCTATTTAATTTGGATATAAATTCCCTCATGGGTTCATGTATCTCCTTCTTGAGCTGAGTCAATTGAGCAAGAAGGGAATGTTCATCTTCTACACTTTTGAACGTATTTTCAAACATAGTTTTCATATCATTCTAACTTGTGATTGAGAAATCAGTTAGATGATAAAACCATTATGCTGCAATATTAGTTAGAGTTTGCACAAAAAGCCTTATGGCTACATCTTGATGTTGCATGCCTAACACACCACGTGCCACTATAAAGGCACTTAGATATTCCTCTAGTGATTGTCTTCTATCTCCATTAAATTTGAGTAAATTTTCCCTTGAATTTATAGGCAAAGGATTTAGTTTGGCCCCTAAATTTAGAGGTCCTATGGCTGCACCCCAAGGTTGAGCCATTGGAAGAAAACTTATGGTAGAAGGAAATATTGTACTAGAAAGAGATAAGGCTTGACAGATAGAGGATGTAGAGGGTTTATGAGGGATAGGAGGTCTAATTCTAGCTTTTCTAATGTGGGTAGGAATATAAGGAAAATTTAAGGTTTTCAACGCTTAAAAGGTAGAATCCTCAATTCCTTCTCTTCTCAAATACCTCATGTATCTTTTGGAATCTAGCTTAAGATATTATAATTATTAACTTCGTACATTAGGGAATTTAATTCCTTATTGCATTTTCTACTTGTCTCCTTCACCTAAGTAACAACAATCTTATATTATTAGCCAATTCTTCTTCTATTTCTAATATTATGCTAGCTATTATATAATCATCAATATTTTGATGAGAACACGAAGGAAGAGTATTTAATTGATTAACTATATCTTCTTGTTCATCTTGAAAACCAAGACTAGGTTGCAAAATAGGAATTATATTTTTAGGTAGAAGCACCATTGTTGTTTCATATTAAGGCAACTAATATTTTAATAAAGATGTCAATTTTTTTCCCTAGTGGAGTCACCAAAAACTATTGGTTAACATATTTTTCCTTATATAAAAAACTTTTATTTTGACTACATACCTTTCTTCTTTCAAAAAAAAAAAAGTTGAACAACAAATGGGTGAACTGTTAAGACTAGTTCCCCTCTGAATTAAGGTACAACTCCCTTTAAGATTTTTAATGAATTGAAATATTTAGATACACTTTTAACCAGAAAGTATTTTAAAGGTAAACTAACATACAAACATCATGTTATGAATACAATATTTTATAATAGTAATGGGTAATAAAATACACATATTCTATCTTCAATAATGATTTAAATGGATAAACATATATATATATATATATATATATATATATATATATATATATATATATATATATATATATATATATATATATTGTTGAACTAGTAAAGGATAAAACACATATATCCTTTACTAGTTCAACAATATATATATATATATATATATATATATATATATATATATATATATATATATATTGTTGAACTAGTAAAGGATAAAACACATATAATGAATTGTCTAATGGAAGAGTAATCACTATATGAAAGAAGATTTCACACAGAAAACCCAATTTCAAATACTCAAACACACAGATTTAAGTATGAAACAATTAATTCTCCTTTTCATTCACAAATGATAAATGTTTCAGACAAAAATTACATATATTGTCAACAAAAGTGGTCCATTTCTAAAAATTTCTAACTCCTTTTCTTTTTTTATCTTCTCTATCTCCCTCTACCTTTTTACAAAATATATATATATATAGTTGCAATAACTAATCCATATATCAAACTAAACTAGAGTTAAAGTAACTCTAACCCATATGGGATTTAGCATTTTTTTTTAAAATTTATTTAAAGATCAAGTTTCAAATAGAAAAGCAACTAACTGAGTAGAAGAAACTATGTAAGTAAAATCATTGCTAAAGTGATGGAGTAGGATCTCTAGATTTGCTCTGTTTAGTTGGGAAGACATGCTGAGCTTTCCACTCCTAAAATGTCGTAACAAACTCTTAAAATTTCATAAGATTTGGAATGATGATGTGTTTTATCCTTGATTTCTATATTTTTTCTTCCCTCTGAATTTTCCCCATCCTTTTTGTGTGTTCTGGGAGAGTGTTGATGTAGTGACAAAGAAGTGAATCTACCTTTGAAATCTAAGGAAAAATCTTCAGTCGATAACTTGTCACTTTCTTTAATGATGTTTATCTTTTCCCTAAAGGATTGAATCACAATATTAATATCTTTTTTTGGTTTTCCATCATCTTTTATGTATTTGATATCAATACTTTTTAGATCATGTTTTAATGACTGAATGAATTTAATTATTTCCTTGATCATTTTTGTGATTTCCATTCATCCTTGTCAAGATACTAAATTTCTCCTTTCAATATTTTTCTTACTTAAATATAATACATCTTCATCTAGACTTGTCAAGCTATTCTCTGACAAAAAAATTGTTACTCCATATTTTTGAACTTCATCAATCTGGTTCATCACGCTCATCCATTTTCCTTCATCTTTTATCCACAAATCATTTTGAGTCTTTAAATCTTCAATAGTAATTATGGTTAAATCATATACATTCTTCAATTTATGGATGAATTTCATACCTTTCTGAATGATGCAATCTAACCAATTATCAAATACCTTGGTAACCATTTTGCCTCTGTGTATCTGGTCTAGCATCCTTTGATTGAAAAGTGGTTTTGGATCAAAATATAGGGGCAGTTGGGTGATCAATTGTGGATATGGACTATGAATGGCATCAATGTACTCTGCCATTGACCGCATAGTCTATTTTAATTCTCTTTTATCTTTTTTTATCCTTCTAGGTTTTGTTGACTATCCTTTTGGTGGATGCTTCAAGGTGATGCACATATATGGCACATTATGTAGTCCCAAGATCCACCTTTTCAATTATAAAATCCTAAATTGTAGGATCTTTATCTTTTTCATTAGTTTTTGGCCTAGCTATTTCTACATTCCAATTCCCTATGTTAGGGTCAACGTCTACCCTGGATGTTGTTTTTAAATTTTTGGATTTAGGGGATTTCCATAAACACTTACCATATCCTCTAAGGGCAAATGAAATGGAACTACTTTCCTTTTATTATTAATTGAGCTTTCCAGCCACTTTGGTGTAGAGACTGAGGTGTCTTTATTAAGATTTGGTTGATCAAAAGGTACTTTTGAAACAATCATTAGTCTGGTAGAATCAAAAGGAATCACTGTCTATTGATCTACACTAACCTCTTCTACCATTGGTGAACTAGATTCTTTATCAGCTTTGGCTTCTCCTAAATCTTCTTCTGAATCCAAATCCACATTTACCTTTTCAGAAACCTAACTCTTTCTCTTGATTTTCATCCTTGATCTGGTGGCACGTGGAAGTAGATTAGTTACAAGGGCCTTTTCAAATTCTCTGATGAGAAAATCCCTTCCAATTTATGCTTTAGAAGTACCTGCATCACAAATAGAAGTAAGTTAATTAGAGGAGCTTCTTAGAAATAGGGATTCAAGTATTGACGTACATTACTAGGAAGCTATGTTTTGAGATCCTCCCAATTTTTGCTCTTTCAACCATTTCTTAGTCCTTTTTATCACTAGGAGGGTCTTAGCCTCAATTCTATCTTCTTCCTTTTTCTCCTAGTCAATTTATGGAATAGGTGATTGTTCTATCTTTTCAAATTGCAGACCAATCACTTGTTCATCATTCTTAGAAATTCTACAGATGTCCATATTTAAATTGAGGGTAATAATTTACCTTAAGGAGAACATATACCACAATATTTTTCTAACTTCAAATTCATCTGAATAATCCTCCTAATAATCCTCCAATTTAGGAATATGTGACAACCATGTTCCAAGATCCAGGTTATCTCTAGCAAAACCTTTGTTATCAAATTGTGACATGGCTATGAAGTATTGAAAATTTAATTTATTAAGATCTAATTCTAAATTCAAAGAATCATAATTTGACTTGCATGGATAACATCCAAGTTCAATAGGAAAAGATATACCAGATTTATTCTTCATTGGGAATTTTTTAATCTGCATGTACTAATTGCCTGCAAACTTCTATTAACACAAATCAGTCAAGAACATACATCAATAACCTCAAAGGTTCACCATCAAAACCCCTAACTCTAATATAAGTGAACTTATTAAAATTAATGAAGAAACTACCATAAATGTTAATTAATTATATAGCTTCATTTAACAACCTTTTATTGATGTTGTTTGACAATTCAAAAGGCATCTTCTCATTAAAAACATCATTGACTCTCCTGTAATCCTCATAGCAATTATGCATTTGCAACTGTGAGTAATATTCATAAATTTCACTGTCTTCAGCCAAGGGTGCATGTGGTAATCCTACCCATTGTCTTGTAGATAATAAGCAATAGAAGAGGTATGAAGACATATAAAACTCTTTATTTCCCAAATAATTATTTAAACCCTGATGCAAACTTTTAGCTATAATTTCTACCCAATCAAAATATTGCTCTCCTTGGAGGATCACCTATATAAAGAAGTACATCTAATCTTCCCAATAATATGCATGAGCATTGCCTTTTATTTTGTATATTAATACTATAATATCTTGTACTTTTAGAATCATATGATTTCTGGTTAATGATCTGGGCAGTCTTGAACCTCCTTTTTGGAATTTCAAAAGCCAATTCTTAGCAATCACATTCTTGTAAATTGCTTTCTTTAATGAAAAATAACTATAGGAAGAATAAATATCAAGGTCAGAGTATGGTTCCTTGGGAGGAATTATCATTACAAACATTAGGGTTTGCCTATTAATATGCAGTAAAACATTGCCATCTACAATCTTAATGCATCTATTCTGAGGTTCATATCTATTCATGCATTCAAGGACTAATTCAGGGTATTGGATAGCCATGAGAAAGGCTATAGCTTTAACCAAACCAATTTATTTAATTTTTTGCATCATAGGATTTGACACAGGATTTATATCCCTTTACTTAAAATCTTCCAAATCATATTGGACTAGAGAAGTGTCCCCAATTTTAGGAGGAGAACATATGAGACTAGGACCATGCTGGTAATTGAGACATGCAGATTTCATGGTTACAGGTTGGAGAAAAAAAGAAAAAGTTTTGAACTTTTTAAATAATGCCATAAACTTAAAAGGATCCTTCTCCCCAACCAAGTAAAGGAAACAACTTATAGTAAGAGTAAAACTCACCTTTAAATTTGTTTGAAATCACTATAAATTTGAGCAATCAAATATCTTATACCACCTGTGTAATTTTTTTATATCACCCAGTATGCTCATTTACTAAATTTGAATTATTTTCTCTTGATATAGATATTAACTAGATCAAATGATTAAACTAAAACAATACATGCTAAATATGCTTGATAAGAGACACATTTTGACATATGCATTAATGGAAAGCATTTTTTACTTGTGATTTTGATGAGTAATGATTATCTATAACCTCATGAAAATTCAAAAAAATTCAATTTATAATGAGTTTTGGATATATTATCCTCTAAATCTCCCACTAATTTTAACTTAGAAAAAGCCTCAGGGTGAGATGAGAGTATAGTCATTGAACCATTGAACTTTTGAAAAGATGGTTCAAATTCAGGGTTCAATGATATGAGATGGGACCAACCAATAGTCACATGATATTTCTATAAACTTTGAACTTTGAAACATTGAATCATTGAAAATTTGAACTCTGCTATGTAGGTTCAAGTGATAGGTTCAACAATGCATTAATACTAGGGAACTGAGTGAACATAACTCTTTACAAAACATTGAATATTGAACTCTTGACTACCGTTAAACTTTTGAAATCTGAAAGAGGGTTCAAGTTCAACTAAAAGGTTCAAATTCAAAAATTAAAATATACAAAGGGACAAAAAAATTACTTGGAGAAACATTGAACTATTAAACTCATTGAACCATTGAACTCATTGAACTCTTAAACTCTGAAAAAGGTTTAAGTTGAAAGGTTCAATTCTATTTAGAATTTACACACAAAAGGAGATAAGTGGGTGAACTTATTTATGGAAAAATTCATGAAAAAATGAATAAGGGTGACTCAAAAGGTAACAATGAACTAAATGAATCTCTTTAGTCACACATTAAGAGTCATTTTTAGGAAAATATTCTTTATGAATTTTATCAGCCATATAACCATTACAAGTTGAACTAGTGGGAAATTTTTTAGGCAAACCTTAAACCATATTAAGTTTGTTCATAAGTGTAATACTTTGTTAATTTACATGTACTAATCTTTTATGCTATAAGTTATCATCATTAAAAATAAGTAAAGCATGAGAAGAAGAGGGAGAAGAGAATCCAGTAAATTTAAACCAAATTTATTATCTAAAAAGGTAGTGACAACTACTTGAAAATCTTGCTTAGTAGATTTAACATAGCAATTATTATTAATAAATTCTATTTTATAGTCATTTTTTCATAATTGAGGTATGTAAAGTAAATTCAATTTCAAATCAAAAATAAGCAAGACATTATGTAATTCACCATTAAGGATTTTAACATTTCCTATGGCTTTAACAATTCAATAAGCATGATTTACAAGATTTAAATGATTGTTAAAAAAATTTAGTTCTAAATAATTAATAAATTGAGAATTAGATGTCATATGTTGAGTAGCATCAAAATCAATAATGCATTCAACTAAAGAAGCACATGAATCACAAGTAAAAATAATACTAGTATTCAAATTGTATTTTGCTTTAATCTTATTTATACTACTTCTAACATTGTGTTTGACCTTAAGCTTTCCACTTTTGATATCACATTTATTTTTAAATCAGTTATCTTCATCATGAGTGTTTTATCGCAATAATTAAATTCTAACTTTTTTTTTGGGTTTAAAATTAGATTTTTTACTTTTTTTTTCATGCATATTATTGTATTTAGCATGTTCTTTGTCATTCTTATGTTGGTATTTAGAAAAAAAATCATGTTCATTAGTCTTAAGACTATCAAATTGAATCAAATTTTGTTCTTTGTGATGCAACAAAATAAAAAACAATTCAAATGTCAACATAGCAGATAAATTAGGAAAAACTAGTTGTGAATGAATATTTGTAATAAACTAATAAAAATGTCAAGACAAAAAAATTTCACGATAATTTGAATCAAATTCAAATATGAAAGTTTACAACCTAAACTAGCTAATTGAGAATGAAAAGAATGAAATTTAATAAAGAAATCACCTATAGTTTTGAAGTCATTATACTTTAAATCAGATAATTGATCTTGAATGTGAATTTTACAAGATTCATTCACAACATAATAAGTATATTTAATTTTAGACCAAGCAGTAGATTCAAGAGAAAAACTATCAATATGAATATGTAATTTGGGGGTCATGGCCATGCCAATCAAGCTGAGGGACTCATCATTTTTAGCTTTCTATTTCTCTTAAATTTCAATAGAGGTAGTCTTTTTATCCATTTTGGGTTTTTTTTATATATTACAAGTACCAAATGTTTGAAAGTGAAAATATATTTCATATGTGATTTCTATAAATGGTAATTCTTAGACATTAGTTTAAATATGGGAAATAATTAAGTCATTGTGCCTTGAAATCTCACCTAATAAGTGGGAGGTGAATAGGAAAAAAATCACTTAGACACAAAGGCATATGAGGGGAAATAAACCAAAATAATGATGTTGATGTAGTGAAAAAGAGAAAAAAAGGGGTCAAAAAATAATTGTAAAAAGAATGGTTGAATAATAATTTCCAAGTTGATTTGGAAAAGAAAAGAAAGTACCTATATGAAAATATTATATTAAGATTAAACTTAAGAAATAATTGAGTTGGATTTAATTATAAGGTTACATCAAATGAAATATGAAAAATAATTTGATTTAAGTATCCAAATTTACAAATATAAAATAAGCTCTTTTCTTTGTTTTGAAACACATAAAACAAAAAAAAAATTATTATAATTTTATTTTGTTTTTAAAAAAGGAATTAATTTTTTTATTTTGATTTCAAAAAAAAAAAATAAAAAATTATTGGATAATATTTTGAAATTAAAGGTGGAAAAAAAAAATCTTTCAATGAATGTAAACACTAACAAAAAACAAGAGTGATTTCCAATGCTAAATTTAAGATATTCCTTGAAGATGTTTTTAAAAAGTAATGAGAGTGTAGAAATAGAGGAATATGTTTTTCGTCATAAGAGTCCATAGCCATTATAGAGGGTAACAAATAAAGGAACCATAAGTATTAAAATATACATTTAAATATTATAACATAGGTAAAGTTGAATATGTGAATGTAAGAAGAGAGACTAAAAAAATAAAAAAGATAAGACTAGAGTGAAACTACATTAAAGTGAAAATAAAATAGAACTTACATAGTTGTTACATAGAGATCTACCAAGGTCAATAAGATGTAAGGAGTGTGCCTCCAATAAGGGGAAATGACCCAAATAGATTTGAAAAAATTACACATCTTATGACTAGGGGTGCCTTAAGAGGATAAACATTAGTTTTAGAGTTTAAAAAAATCCACTATGAATAATGGACTAGAATAAAAAAAATAGTTAAATTCTACATATACAGAGAACTTTAAAAATTAACAGTGCTAAAAATTCTATGAGTAAGCCAGAAAAGAGAGACTTAAAAAAATTGAATGTTAAATGTTTTTTTATTGATAGCTTGCAATGAGACTAAAAAAAGTATTAACCTAATTTAATTGGCAAAATAAATATACCTATGAATAAAATAGAGATATTGAAGGTTAAATGTTCATTAAAAAAATCGATAATAAATTACTAAAAAAATATAATTTAAAAATTAGAGGGTTATATGATTTTTTTAAAATTTTAATGTGGTTTAAAAGCTATAAAAAGGGTTATAAATTAGGTAAAGATAGCAAAAAATGGATTTGAATAGTAAGGGTTAGAGTCCTTACAAAAAAATTCTTGTAGTCTACTTAAGAAGATACACACTTCTCAAAAAAATGACAATAAGATGACCATAGTTCTAATCCCATGAAGGATTTTAACCCAAGAATAATCATCAATTATATAGCATGAAAGTGTGAGAAAAATAAATAATGCATAATACTAAGTTACCTCTTAAGAGCAAACCACAAGTGATAAGAGTTTTAAAGTGGGAAACTAGACATATCAGAGAAAAACCCATGTGATCTTACTAGAAGGATTTAAAAATAAATCTCCACAAGTACAAGATTGAGTTTGTGAACTAGGAATTTGACTCAAGAGAGGTTTTAGTATCTTGTTAATGACAAAATGAAATCAAATTGAAAAACCAACACACTAGCTAACATACATCTCTAGGCCTAGTTACTTGGTTGAGCTTAGTTAACAATACTATGATGGAAAAACAAGTAAAACATGAAAGACAAAAAATCTTTTACCTCTCTTGAATTCTCCAAATTATCTAGTTGTAGTGGCTTACTTAGTTTGTTCTCATGAAGTCTACATCAATCGAAGCTTGGCTACCTCCATCTCTCCTTGGCACCTTGTGGCTTTGGTTTAGCTTCGCTCAATATTTATGCATAATAACACTAATTTTCATGAGGATTTAGATTCAATTCAACATTATAGCTTTTAATTATCTACGATTAAAATTCATGTCACAAGGCCTCCTATTTATAGTTTTTTGCAAATGGATATAATCAACCTGAACCATCCATCTCAAGATTGAGATGTGTGGCTAAGGATTAATATAATTATGTAATTAAAAATCCATAAATACGCTCATAAATATCTAGGATATATGGAAATTTAAGAGGCATGGGAGGCATTTATGAGGCATGGGAGGGGTTGACCTTGATATTTTATGCATTTATGGCATGGGGATGACTTCTCAAGAAATGATGTCACTTGATGATACAAATATTAAATATTAATTTCTAAAAATAAGTATTCAAAAATATTACATTAAATTATTAATTAGGATCTAATTTGGTTTAATTATTTCTTAAGCATGATTAAGCACTTTGTACACAAATTACTCAAATTGATCAGAATGTCTTATTATTGGTCCAAAATTTGATTGGATTAGAATTGGAATTTGATGTTAGATGCATTGGAACCATTATCCCATTTAGGATGTTGTCAATGAAAAATAACAAAGGAACATGTCTTGTACAAGAAATTTGATAGAAAAGAGCAATCCAAAACACCCAGGTGCAAAATTAGCATTTTAACTCAAAATGATCTGATCAAAGTTAGCTGGACCATAAAATACATTCCCCCATTTAATGATACTTTGGTAAAAATCATCACTTTAATATATAAATTTAAAATTAGTTAATGTGTTTTAGTGTTTTTAGGCCAAATTATGTATTTTAGTCAAAATTGGTCAAAAGCCTATTTAGACATTATCAGTGGCCAGTTTTAGGTGTCTACAAAATCAAGAGAAAAAGAGAAGAATAAAGAGAGATATTAGATTCTTAGTGTGGAAAAGAGGAGAGGAAGAGATATTTTATATATCTATAGTAGTAAAATGAGAGTTACATATAATCCTATTATGACCTGACAAGCCCCATAAGTGTGTGCCACTTGTGTGCTAGTCCCTTAAAAAGTGAAGGGAGGTGTGTTACATGTGGAAGAAAGAGTTACTCATGCAAGTAAATTACAAATCCTAAAGGAGCACAAAGAGGTGAGTGAAACCTCATAGAATCCATATTTATATGAATTAATAATTTACATAAATATAAATTCCTCACACATGAAAAATAAACTTAGGATAAAATAAATTATCCTAAATAAAGGGTGACTCTAACATCCATATTATGCATATTTATTCCTTCCATTTTTTTTGAGTGATTCCATGCATTAGTTAACCAAACATTACCTATTGTGCATAGAATCTAGGTTTTCTCATCCACTCTATTATTTTATTTTGACATACATGTTCATATGCATTTTCATTGACCATTATTCTAGCCCTTATATTTGTTTTCACTTGGATATTGCCTATTCATCAAAATATCCATGATGTTTATCTTACAATTATTATAGTGCACATCCTTTGTGTAATTATTATTGCTCACTCTTACATATTGACTACTTATACATAGTGTGGTTTCTATTGAGCTTACATGATCATTTACACTTATGTATACATATTACATCAACACACATTGATTCTTTCCCACTAGGGGCATGATGACCCTTATATCCACATATGTTATTGAGTCACATTATTGTGATTCACACAAACAATGGGAACATATTGTTTTATTTCACTTTCTCCATGTAACTATGTTATAAAATCTATTGAAAACTATGAATCGACACATGTTTCATATTTTTTTAATCCCTCCCATTCATTTATTTTTTAAACCATTACCAGTGATCCTTACTTGACTAGTTTAAAATAAAAATATAAGTAAAAAAATCAAGAAAATACAAAAACATTAAAAAAAATAAGACTTGAACATGAGATGACTACTAGATTAAACTATTTACATATATTATTTATCACATGTTTGGTAGATAACATATTATTTTCATAAAAAAATATTTTATGGTATATGAGGGTGACATAGAACATAAAAATTACACATGGACATAAAGATGTTGCAATTTCCTCTACCTAGTGGCCATGTTGATATTGGGAGCATCTTATTCCACATGTTATAATAGCTTTTTGTAACCTTATAACATGTTGATCTATCTATATTTATTACATATATCTTTCTATTTAATCATATCTCACATAATGTTGCATGGATATAATACCATACTGTGATATGGCATTGAAAATATAGATGATGTAGAATAGTCTTATTTTTTCTATGCTTCATTGATGTTGTTACTCTCTTACATGATATGCTAGTTTATACGTGTCTACTATGTGTGGCCCCTTGGCCTTATTTGTTGTGACATATTTATGTCCATTATTTGAGACATATTTATGTCTTTTGCATGTAGTCCTTGGCCTTGTTTATTAAAACATATTAATGCCCTTTGTATGTGAATTTTAGCCTTATATGTGTAATAAAATATTTAACATTTTAATCTTGTTTCATTTGTTTATCCTTTTTAGCATTGATCAATGTCATTACCCATATCATGCACCTTTAATATGTATTATTATTTCATTATCATTTAGTGATGATTAATAATGAATTCTTAATTGACACATCTATCTAGACATAAAATTTATATGCCCTACATTACATATGTTACATACATTCCTTGATTGACATATACATTACTATTATGACATACTTTCCACATTATTATTTATGATGTTATCCTTACACATGACATGATATAGTTAAATCTTATTTTAAGATGAGTGACTTATAAGACACATCCCCCATGATAAAATGGGGGATTACAATGGGTTTATAATAGAGACATAATCCTTCATGAACATAAAATTATATATTATATAGATTCATAAGGGTTTAAACATCAATTGGTACATATTCAAGGGGCATGATACTGGTCCATCTACATTTATACACTTTTATTTATCACAATGACAATATTGAATTTTATTTATCACACATGAGTTATGTGAAAAAATATGTTCTTAACCCACCATTATTTCACACCTACATGTTACCTTATAAGTTTTATCCTTTTTTTGTTGTTACACACATACATTAACTTGATAGTTTGTTAAAAAATTGCATGCTATTGTGTATAATCAATCCCAAACCTTAATTAAGGCTTCTTCTAATTAGATAGTGACCATCAATTTAGGTCAACATCTCTGGTAGATAATTACATATGCATATTGATAGTGATTCTCTTATATCAATGACTACTTTTTAAAAAAAAAACCTTTCCTTAAGGGTCATTCCATCTTTATAGAATATCAATGGAATGATAAATTACCCATTTTAAATCATATGTATACAAATCAATCTCACTTGAAATGGGACTTGGAACTTATCTGATAAAAATATATACACTACTCAATATTTAAAAAACCTATATTTCTTCCCAAATTATAAATAAATCGCTAGAAGTAGTCATAAGCCAAGTCTAAAACACACAAAAAGCCAAGTCAAATCAAGCACTTTCATGTATCAAAGATAAA
The DNA here is from genome assembly GCA_037957365.1 of Torreya grandis. Classification (NCBI taxonomy): domain Eukaryota; kingdom Viridiplantae; phylum Streptophyta; class Pinopsida; order Cupressales; family Taxaceae; genus Torreya; species Torreya grandis. The sequence goes on along the minus strand of JARHVA010009552.1, from coordinate 20,808 downwards.
TAATTACTTTATATATATATATATATATATAGTGAGAGATATTACATAATCATAATAGGTGGGATAACTACATGTGGCTTGATTGACCTCCTTGAAGTATTAAAAACATAGAAAATGGTAAATCATCAAATGAGGGTGATTGGGGTCATCTCAACCCATTATAATCTCTTGGTTTTTACAAATTTATATCCCTCATAAGCATTTTCATGTATCAAAGATAAATAATTACATATATATATATATATATATATATATATATATATAATGAGAGATATTACATAATCACAATAGGTGGGATAACTACATGTGGCTTGATTGACCTCCTTGAAGTATTAAAAACATAGAAAATGTTAAATCATCAAATGACAGTGATTAGGGTAATATAAACCATTTAAAAACATGAAAAATGGTAAATCATCAAATGAGGGTGATTGGGGTCATCTCAACCCATTACAATATCTTGGTTTTTACAAATTTATATCCCTCATAAGCATATCTATGGGTCTAAGGTGAAGGAGGCTAATTTTTAGAGTTGCATGCATCATTAGGGTTAAAAATCACACATAAAAAGATTTTATAGATATAAAATGGTGGTTTTAAAGTCACAAACCCTCTTTTCATCATTGGTCATTACTAACAAGAACATGCTAAGAATAATAATAGATACTACTCTAGATTCATTGAAATTAACCCTATATAAAAAGAATGTTTTAAAACCAAAAAATTAATATCCCTACTTCAATATATTTTATACCTTCACAACATAGTTAGAGTTAGACAATCAACCATAAAATATAAGGAAGCATCCCTTTGTTATACTTATTATATATATCATATGCTACTCGTCAAATTATTGAAATCAATTTTATTATTTCATATTCAAATATATGTTTGAATGCCATAAAATAAATTTATATATATTTCATGTTAATTTGTATTAAGGTTTATTAATTAATATAATTCAAATATAAACTTAAAATATAATTTAGATATTAAGATACGAAATTAAATCTTAGACCTAAATATAAAATACTAGGATTTTTGCTTGTAATTTGACAAGTGGCATATGTTAAATATAGTATTTATAAATATGGGACGAATAATTATATTTTATGGGTAAAATTTTGGCTTTGGTTATCATTTGGAAGTGAAAATTAAGATAAATTAGGCATGTGGTTTGTTTGATTCCATAACTATTTTTTTGCCTATGCTGGGACAAAATTGTCAGTTGATTCTGACATGTTATTTAGTACTAACTTGCATGAAAGTTTACAAATAATTTAGAAACCTATTAATTATTTGGTAATTGGGTGTGTGTGTGTGTGTATATATATATATATATATATATATATATATATATATATATATATATATGGGTCTTGGGTGTTTAGTTAAAGATGTAATATAAATGGGTGGGGAGTGGATCTATATACATGGGGATTGTTAATATAAATTGGTGGGGATTTTATGATTTACCACTACCTATGTATCTGATACTTAGGTAGGGAAATCAAGTGACACATACTTCTCCCACCTAGTGTAATTGTGAATGTGTGCTCTTTCATTATATGTAAACACGTAATTATTCTAGTTTGATACTTGAAAATGATTGATTTTAATTGGATTTAAAGTGATTTAGAATTGGTTTGTGATTTGTCCTAGTGATAGGTTTTCAATTTGAAAAAAATAAGGTAGAATTTATTAATATATAATAATGCATATATGTGTTCTAGATAAGACCGAAGTCCCTTTTGAATGAGACCTTTATCTGTGTTTATATGAATCTAATTAGGTAATTTATCATGCCACTAACATGATACAAATATGGGCCAACTCTAAGGTGAGATTTTATTTTATAAATAGGTCTTTGTTGGGATCATGTTGGTACCAACCAAATTAGGTTAGTATCAACTGGTGATACTAGGCAAATATGGAAGAACCAACATGTGTAATGGTGGAATAAATTGAGTGTGGATACATATGCACAAGATATTTATTAAGTTTGAAACAAATAGTGAGGTTCTTGTCGATATGTAAAAATAGAATGAAAGGTTTGAATCATAATATATCATGCAAATGTGAGAGAATTGTAGATTAGGACATTGTTTATGTACTCAAGTCAATCATGGTAAATGTGTGTCAAACTTGTCATTGTCAAGTACTTAAGACTAGATTTTATTATCTATAAATGCACCCTAATTATTATAGTAATGGAATTGATAGAGTAAAGGATAAAATGTACCTAAGTGGGTACAAAACACTTTATATTTGATATATATATATATCTAATCATGCATGTCATTTTATATCAAAACATGCAATAATGTGTGGTCAATTGCCATTAATTGACTATTTTAATCTAAAATTGAAATTTTTAAATTTTTAAACAAGGGTTAGAGTACATGTATGTTAGTTAAAACCATGTTTCAATTTCAAATTTTTGTATATGTTTTTTTTTTTAATTGAATCATTGGAGAAACCTATGAAACTTTTTTAATCACATGGATATTTGTGGTGATTATGCCCAAACTTTGTTTAACTATTCATGTTTTTAGTTTGAGAAGACAACATGGCTAATCCTCATTAATATGGGGAAAGGTACATATATATAGTGGGCTACAATCAACCTATAGGTATCATATATTAAAATATATATAATAGGAGAAGGATAATAAAAAAAATACCAATGATAATTAATGATTTAGGTTATGATCAAATGCATCCACAAACCTATCAAGAGGAACACATACAACACAAAGTTATGTTGAGGTGTGGAGCTAAAAGCTTCACCAAATGAGCGAGTTTGCAAGTTGTAGGAATTACACAGTCATCAGCGTCGATTAGGAGAGACCGACGTCAGTCAGGAGTCGACTGGGAGATGTCAGCAGCAGTTATGTTTAGCTGACGTCAGTCAGGTGTAGACAGGTAGGGACAGATGTCGGTCACCTGTGCATCTAGAATCTATTTTCATGGATAGAATAGAATGTTTGCATGATAGGATTAAGTGTTAGTCCTAAGTCCACATCTCTATCTTTAGTAAGACTGTTTAGAGCCCTTAATTAGGAGGTGCATCTAATGGTTGTAATTATATGCTCATGTTTCCTAATATTATATATAGGATTAGATCTTCTTAGCTTATTGAATTGGAATAGTACAGAATTGTATATGTGAATCATTCCAAGTTGTTGGAGTTGATTATAATTGAGAGAGAGAGCTCTTGAGGGAAAGATATCTAGAAAGAGATCTATACATCTGAGAGAGGTATGGAAGAAAAGAAGTTTCTTCAATTGTATTCCTTCTATAAAGAGTTTAATACAAGTTTTCAGGGTGGTTTCTTGAATCTCTTATTGTTTGCTATTTTTTTATTCTAGTTACTTATCATTCTAGTTAATTCCGCATTTAGTTGCTTTCATATAGTAATCAACTTTGTTGGTTGATCCCCAACAAGTGGTATCAGAGCTGAGGTTGACTAACAAGTGTTTCAGATCTGGTTACTGTGTATTGATTACAGGTTACTCACAGGGATTTCTATTTGAATGGGAGAAGTAATGGTAGAAGAAAGTAAACTAAGAATGGAGAAGTTCAATGGAAAGAATTACCAATTATGGAGAATGGAGATAGAGGATTATCTATATCAGGAATATCTATACTTATCGTTAGGTGGAGTTTCAAGGAAGCCCACATACATGGAAGATGAAGAATGGGAAGTTCTTGATAGAAAGGCTTTTGGATCTATAAGATTGAGTCTGGCATCTATTGTGATATCTAATTTATCATAGGCAAAGTCAATGGTAGAATTAATGACTACTTTAGCAAATTTATATGAAAAACCCTCAGCTTCAAATAAGGTATATCTTGTGAAGCAATTATTTAATTTGCAAATGCAAGAAGGTGGATCTATATCTAATCATCTAAATGATTTACATGGAATTGTAAATCAATTAAATTTAGTGAAAATAGTGTTTGATGATGAAATTAAGGCTCTTTTAATATTATGTTCTTTGCCTAAAAGCTGGCCTAGCTTGGTAATGGCAGTTAGTAATACTGCATCTACATCAAATATTTTAAAAGTAGATGATGTTGTTGATGTAATCTTGAATGAAGAAATTCATAGGAAAAGCACAGAGGAAACATTAGGGAATGCTTTAAGTTTTGAGAGTAGGGGAAGGCAAAAAGAGAAGAGCAAGAAAGGGAGATCAAGGTCTAAGTCAAATATGAGAGGTAGATCCAAATCCAAAAATGGCAGGAAGCCACAATGCTGGAATTGTGGAAAGATAGGGCACATAAGCAAAGATTGCTAGTTAAAACCTAAAGAAGATAATCAACATGAAGGTAAAGAAGAAGCAAAAGTCGTAGGTATTGCACAAGATGCTCTTATATTCTCTTTGCATAATAAAATAGAATCTTGGGTGTTAGATTCTGGTGCCTCTTTTCATGCTACCCCTAATAGAGAATGGAGATTTTGTAATAGTTTATTTAGGGGATGATGAGCCTTGTAAAATTATTGGCAAAGGAAAAGTGCAGCTAAAAATGTAGAATGGCAACACATGGGTGTTGAGAGATGTCATGCATGTTCCCAGCTTGAAGAGGAATTTGATTTCTATAGGAAATTTAGGGGATGAGGGTTGTATAGTAACTCTCACAGCTATATCTTGGAAGGTTACCAAGGGTGCACTTGTATTGGCCAGAGGTAAGAGAGTAGGTACTCTCTATTTATGTAATTGTATTATAGATATTTCTCCTTCTGTATTATCTACTTCAGATGTAGATGCAAAGTTGTGGCACCATAGGCTCAGACACATGAGTGAGAAGGGAATGTCCATTCTTAAGTCAAAAGGTATGCTTTCAAATTTGAAAAGCATAGATCTATATTTTTGTGAGCACTATATTTTTGGGAAATAAAAGGGAGTGAGTTTTCTCAAGACTGGGTCAACAAAGAAGAAGCACAAGTTGCAACTTGTTCATGTAGACATGTGAGGACCAGCTCAGGTTGCTTCTATTAGAGGATCACAGTACTTTGTCTCTTTCATTGATGATGCTACAAGAAAGGTATGGGTCTATTGTATAAGGAAGAAATCTAATGTTTTTGACACTTTTAAGATTTGAAAATCTATGGTTGAGAATGAAACATGTAGGAGATTAAAGTGCCTGAGATCTAACAATGGTGGTGAGTTCTATAGTCACAAGTTCAACTGTTATTGTTATATAGATGGAATACACAGGTAAAGGATGGTTCCAAGGACACCTCAGCAAAATGGAGTTGATGAAAGGATGAACAAAATAGTAATGGAGTGTGCAAGGTGTATGAGATTGCATGTTGGTTTGCCCTTAGAGTTTTGGGTAGAAGCTATGGATACTACAGTGTACCTGATTAACAGAGGACCCTCTATAGCTCTTGACGGTGGAATTCCAGAAGAGGCATGGATAGGTAAAAAGGTAGATCTCTCATTTCTCAAAGTTTTAGGTTGTGAAGCTTTTATGCACATTGATAAGGAAAATAGAAAGAAGCTAGATGCTAAGTCTATGAGGTACACATTTATTGGTTATGGCTCTGATGATTTTGGATTCAGGTTTTGGAATCTAGGAACTAATAAAATAATTAGGAGTTGTGATGTTGTTTTTAATGAAAAAGTGATGTATAGTGATCAACTCAAGAAGCTGAATCAATCTAGGTAGAGCAATGGAGAATTGGATGAGGTGATGGTCCAAAATGAGCTCGCGAGTAGAAATAATCATAGATAGGAAAACACAGAGACTAAAGTCAGTCAGGTAAGAACTGACGTCAGCAATATAGGAACCAATGTTGGTTAGATAGTGACCGATGTCGGCTAGGAAGGAACTGAGGTCGGTCATGTAGAACCGATGTTAGCCAATTATAGGCCTAGAAGTGATCGAGGTCGGTCACTATCAGAGAATTTGGGCATACAACATGTTGTGAATGAGTCTCAGATGCCCATCAAGAGGTCAAAAAGGGTAAGTAAACCTCCAATTTGATATTCCCCTTCATTATTCTATTTATTACTTATTGATGGTGGAGAAACAAAGAGTTTTGATGAAGCAATACAGGTAGAATCCAAGAATCAGTGGGAGTTAGGCATGAATGAGGAGATTGATTCCTTGAAAGAGAACTAAACATGGGATTTGGTTGAGTTGCCAATGAGAAAGAAGACACTGAAGAACAGATGGATCTATAGATTGAAAGAAGGTGAGAATGGGTAGATGAGATATAAGGCCAGGTTGGTAGTGAAAGGATTTACACAAAAACCAGGTATTGATTTTGGTGAGATTTTTTCTCCTGTTGTTAAAATGACTTCTATATGGACTGTACTATCTTTAGTTGCTATTGAGGATTTGCATCTTGAGCAGCTTGATGTTAAGACAACATTTCTTCATGGAGATTTGGATGAAGAAATATATATGGATTAGCTGGAAGGATTTGAGGTCAAAGGTAAGGAGAAGCTAGTGTGCAGATTTAAGAAAAGCTTGTATGGCCTCAAGCAAGCTCCTAGACAATGGTATATGAGATTTGATAGGTTTATGACTGAGCATGGCTATAGTAGGTGTCAATATAAGCATTGTGTGTATTTTAAGAGATTGGATAATGGTAGATATATTATTTTGTTGTTGTATGTAGATGATATGCTTGTTACAGGATCACACATGCAGGATATCTCTAAGCTTAAGGTGAAATTAGCTCACACATTTTCCATGAAGGATTTGGGAGCAGTAAATAAAATCCTTGGCATGAGAATTAAGAGAGATAGGAAAAATCATAGGTTTATTTTGTCTCAAGAGGATTATGTGAACAAGGTGTTGAAATGGTTCAATATGCAGGATGCAAAACTGGTAAGCACACCTTTGGCTGGGCATTTTAAATTGAGTAAAGAATAGTGTCCTAATTCACATGATGAGGTAGAGTACATGAGTAGAGTTCCATATGCTTCCACAGTAGGGAGCTTAATGTATGCAATGGTTTGTACTAGACTGGATATTGCCCAAGCAGTGGGAGTTGTTAGTAAGTATATGGCCAATCTAGGAAAGGAGCACTGGAAAGCAGTTCAGTGGATCCTTAGATATCTGAGAGGGACCAGCAGTAGGAATTTGTGTTATGGTGGGTCAAACACTTATCTACATGGTTATGTAGATTCAGATATGGCAGGTGATTTAAATGGTAGAAGGAGCACCAAAAGATATGTTTTCACTATTGGTGGAACGACGGTTAACTGGATATCAAAGTTACAGAAGGTTGTTGCCTTGTCAACTACAAAAGTATAATATATTGCAATCACAAAGGCTAGCAAAGAGATGATATGGATGACACAGTTCATGGAAGAGCTAAGAACAGACCAAGAGAGTTGTAGATTATATAGTGATAGTCAGAGTGTAATTCATTTGGCTAAGAATTCAGCCTTTCATTTAAGAACCAAGCATATATAGCTGAGGTACCACTTCATAAGATAGGTATTGGAGGATGGCGAGTTGAAGCTGGAGAAGATCCATATAGATAAGAACCCTATGGATATGTTAACCAAGCCAGTAACAAAAGAGAGGTTGAATCTTCATTCAACTTTTGTTGGTCTTCATGATTGAGTTTGAAGATGGAGGAGCTAGATGTTGCTGTATAGGTACTGGTGCTGTTGTTTATCTCCAAGTGGGAGATTGTTGAGGTGTGGAGCCAAAAGCTTAAGCAAATGAGTGAGTTTTCAAGTTGCAAGAATTACACAGTCATCGGCGTCAATTAGAAGAGACTGACATCAGTCAGGAGTCGACTAGGAGATGTCAACGTCAGTTATGTTCGGCTGATGTTGGTTAGGTGTAGATAGGCAGGGACTGACGTCGGTCACTTGTGCATCTAGAATCTATTTTCATGGATATAATAGAATGTTTTCATGATAGGATTAAGTGTTAGTCTTAAGTCTGCATCTCTATCTTTAGTAAGACTGTTTAGAGCCCTTGATTAGGAGGTGCATCTAATGGATGTAATTGTATGCTCATTTTTCCTAATATTATATATAGGATTAGATCTTCTTAGCTTATTGAGTTGGAATAGTATAGAATTGTATATGTGAATCATTCTAGGTTGTTGGAGTTTATTGTAATTGAGAGAGAGAGCTCTTGAGGGAAAGAGATCTAGAAAGAGATCCGTACCTCTAAGAGAGGTGTGGAAGAAAAGAAGTTTCTTCAATTGTATTCCTTCTATAAAGAGTTTAATACAAGTTTTCAGGGTGGTTTCTTGTATCTCTTATTGTTTGCTATTTTTTTTATTATAGTTACTTATCATTCTGATTAATTCCACATTTAGTTGCTTTCATATAGTAATCAACTTTGTTGGTTGATCCCCAACAAGTTAAAGGAAAGTGTTCCAAAGCCCTTAAGACAATAACACAATGAAGTAGATCTAATTATATCTAATTTTCTTAAGAAATCTCATATTGAAAATAATCAATGTAAGTGAGGGGAAATTGTTATAAACATATAAAAATGGGTAAGGATCCATGGTAGGTAAATTGGCACCTAGGCTACCTAAAATGGATAGATGTAAGGTTTAATAAATCTTATATCCACACTAAGTATAAGTTTAGATAAATCTTAAATAAGGAGATATACATTCATTGACCAAATAATTATGCAAATTATATCTACTAACTAAAATATATGTGGTTATAATACACTTACCTTGAATATGACATGTCAAGCCTCAACATCCCCCTTGGCTAATGTTTTTATGAAAGAGATTTTTGTGCTTTTAATAATATCAAAGGATGGATGAAGATATAGGATAAAATGATTCCTCCTAATCCATCCAAAACTCCATAAGATAAGTTTTCCTTCAAGATAAGATCCTAAGCAATAAATCATCCAAGTGTAGATCTTGGGCATAAATGTGATCAATAGAAATAAAAAATGAATGCTTTGTCATAATTGAATGAAAATGTTTTATAATGGTTAATAGACCTAAATAATCATGAAATTTAAGTTGACAACATTGACTAGAGCTATACAATTAAGGGGAGTTGGATGCCATAGAATGCTATCAACATAGTCGATACCATAGGACAATATTGGCTAGGCCAATACTATAGAATAATACGGATTTAAACTTATGGAAGTTATAATGAAAATGATAGGTTTTGGAGGGTCTTACTAGATTTTAGACTTAGCCATATTTTAGTGTTTTAGGATTTTAGGGAGACATAATATGAGGTAAATGGATAAAAATTCTAAGGAATCTAAAATGATAGTAGGAATGATATGATCATGACATGGATCTCAAAATCTATTGTAAATCACCAAAGTCCTTCCCACCCCTTTCTAAGTGTACCCTTTAAGTAATTCACTCAAGGATATTTAAGATTTATATGTTTTTATAAGAGAAAGTGTAACTAAATGATAAAAGTGAAAGATACTATGTGTATACATTACATAGTTTCATAATCTAAATAATTACATATGTAAAGAGAGAACCATCATGATAGGCTCACTTAAATAAAGTGAATTAACCACTATAAATGGACTATACATTTAATTATATAGTTCAATAGAGTTTAATACATGTAAAAAAACATGATATAAATGGGAAAAAAATCATTCATGCCCCCATCATGAATGCAGGTTTGATTGTGTAATTTTACTTAATGTAGAATATAATGCATGATCAAAATATAATTAACAATGTCCATGACATGATTATGATCTCAAATTTGATAAATTTTAAGTGGCATGAAAACCATTTGACATTCAAATATTGATTATGATTTTATGTACATTTACATGACCAATATCATGTTACCTAAATTTATGCCATCTTATATAAGATGTTTCATATATATATGTTGAATTTGACAACCTATATCTTGAATGCATTTGTATGTGAAAATTTACAATTACTTTTCTTATAAACTATGTGTATATTTCCATGCATATCCATCTAAGTGTGTATGAATATTTTCTCAAGAATCTATAAAGTGAATACATATGCATGGTAAATTCCCTTGTAATATCTATTAAAGTTAAAATATACGTCATGTATCTGAACCATTTAAATCTATGAAATCTATAGTTTAATATGATTTTATTCTCATGGAGGCTTATGTATCTATGATAATCCCATTTTAATTCCCCCATTTTGAGATAAGGCATGGTAACCTCTATGTCACTCATCTCATATTAATAGTTAATTGTATTATGTCATGTATAAAAATAATATCATGTAATATCATTTGATCATGTGGATAATATTTCATCATAGTATCATATGTGTCAATCAAGGCATGTATATAACATATGTAATTGAGTGCATATAAGTATCTTATTTAAACATATGTATTAATAAAACATGTAGTATTAGGATTTATGAATAAGAATACATAGTAAAAGTGCATGATATAAATCATAACACCACTCAATATCAACAAGATCAACAATTGTAAGATTTAATATCACACATAATATTGAGGTCCATATAGAAGGGATATAAAATGTTACAATAAAAAATGCCAAGTGCCACATGAAAGGGAACAAAAAAATGTCATAAATAAAGGATATCAAGGATGTCACACTAAATAAGGCCTAGGGGCCATAAACAATAATCAATCACAATATAACCTATCACATAAAATAGTAGGAACATCAATGTAGCATATGAAAACAAACTAGTCTACACCATTCATATATATCAATGTAATATCATAATATAATGACATATCTATGCATCACTATGTAGGATATGAGTAAATAAAAAGGCATGTGTAAGCAATATAGGTAGCTTTATATGGTACAAAATTAATAAAAATATACAACTTGAAATAGTGAGATATGTGGAGTAATATATCCACAATATTTTCATGGCCACTAGGTAGAGGAGAGTCCATCATTTATATGTCCATGAGTAACCTACTATTCTACCCTATTTTTTGATAAAACACTAAATTAATTAAGAAGTTATTATATGTATATATAAGTGTAAAATTTGAAATATCAAAATGCTAAAGATATACAATGATTAACTATTTTTATTTTAAAAAATTACTATATATGAAATGATTTTATTTTTTAAAAACACAAAAAGTGATATACTTAATGTACACATGGATACTCATTAATTGTTCTAATTGTTTGATTGTAAAAAATAAGATAAGAGATGAATGTGTAGGTTTAGTATTAGAATGAGTAACAAAAAAATAATCTAGATAGGATAAATAGGAATATAATGACACAACTCATGTTCATTAAACATGGAATTATCTCAATTAACTATGACAAACAATATATAGGAAAAGATAGAGGAAGTGAGAATTTGGAAATGACAGAATAAAAGTACAAGTATAATATGTTTCTAGATAGGATCACATTAGGAAAACATCAATGTGATGTACTCAATTATATTTGACTAGAAACTTATTTGGCATGATTGTGAATATAAACTAATTATTACACCTAATATGCCTACATATGATGAGAAATTTGATATATCACACTTAGGATTTTATTATGTAGAGTTAAATGTTCTACCTTATTTTGTATTTTAAACTCTTAGGTAACTTTTATAGATTGAAAATTTATAATAAATATAATGTATTTTAATGATCTAATTTGACCTTATTCACCACCTTGAAGTTTTACCACTACCTACATATCCAATACTATAATGAAGGAAATTAATTCCATTAGTTCTCCCATGTATTCTGAATTTGAACCAATGCACTTTTGAAAATATTTATATAGCTATAAGATGACTATGATACTTGAAAATTAGAGTAGTTGACTTGGATTATGGCTACTCCTTTAAATTGATTTAAAATTATGGTAGAATAGGGAAGATTTTTTCAATGTGCCAATTCTTGTAGTAGGTGAATAAAAAATGGTGATAATAAATGACTCTTGATATGTATTTATAAGTTGATATTTTTATAATTTATTTTATCCAACCTTATGAAACATGTGGGAAGACCCAAAATATTGATTTTAAAATTGGAAACTAGCCTTTATTTGGTGCAGGACATACTAACCCAAGTGTAAAAGGGCATAGTGCACCATTGTGTACATAAAGTGGATTTGTCTATGAAGATAAGATGTAGATGTAATTTTTAAGGAATTTTTTGAAAGTCGTTTAGAAAGTTAAGATTTTTAAGTTGAGAGTTATGTTAAACCATAATGGAAAATAAAGGGTCAAATCCATATTTATATAAAAAGTTTAAGGAAATGGTTAATAATAGTCACATAATTGTGTGAAAGTCATGTGGTTTAGAATGTGTTTATAAATATCATTATCAAGTTCTGATGACAAAATTTAAGTGTCTAGATTTACCCGTCATTTATTTGAAAAATGATTTTTCTAGAGTAAATGAGAAAGAATTTGAACGTGAGTGTGTATAATACACTTTTTCTTTAAGAAAACAATTCAATCATATAGGGCACTCAAATTAAGAAAACCTTGCAATAACTCATGAAGTAGGAATTTTATTCATTTGTAATCTGAAAAATGGTGAATTTGATTAATTTTTTCAAAAAAGAGAGTAAGGGAGGAGTACACCTTTATATAAGTGAATCCAATTTTCCTTGTAACTTGTAACTAATGAATAAGAACTATGCCACACTATTAAAGAACTTGGAAAATTTGAACCAAATATAAATTGAGAGTGATGAAATCCCAATTTTTAATAACTTGAATTGGAAATATGAATTATTATATCTATCTTAAAAATGTAATAGTACCCAATGTACTATAAAAATGTGGAACCAAGCTGGGTTCCCTAGAAGTGATGTAAAGGCCATTGAATGTCACTAGACGTGAATGTACATCACCCACATAGATTTGAATTACACCATTTTAAATGAATCTAGATTCTATATTTACATGATTGAAACATAATGAAGAGTATTCATGTTCCCATCATGACCATAATGATCAAAGAATTTGATTTGAAATAAATATTTTTGCCTTTAAATTTTAATATTTTTATCTTATAAAATTTGCATTTTATACTTTTTCCAATTGTAATAAGCTTGAGAATGAATTATTATCATGTCCCCTTTGAATATGTGCCAATGATTAACAATGATATTAATATATGTGCTCAATTTCAATGTATTTACAACCTATAAATTTGATTTGATAAGTGTTTTTCACATGGATTCAAGTGTGTCTAGTTTTTTACTTTGAGTATTTAAAAATTGAGTGCATGTGACCCCATAATCTATACTTATGTGGTAATATCTCTCATGTTCTTGATTTATAAATCACTTTAATTTTTTTTTAAGCATTTATTCTACTTATAAAATCTAGTTTATTCATTGAAAACATGTACTATGTATTTGTTAAACATGTATTATGTACAAAATATGTTCATATAGGTTTATATATCTAATACAAGCCCACTATGATACCCCCATTTTGAGATTAGGGATGTATCTTACAAGTGACTCATCTCAAAATAATATTTAACTATATCATTTGATAAATATATGATCATATAATATAATGTTATTGTACTTGAAAGTATGATATAATATAAAATTAAATTTGTCATTTGAAGAATGTATGTGACATATTAACTTTGAGGCATAAAAGTGTCATGTGTGTGTGTGTGTGTGTGTGTGTGTGAATATAACTTTGACATATGCAATAAATTAAGTATATTTTAAGTATAATATGCCCTAGAAGTTTATTATGAAGATCATGGAAAAATCAATAAGGATCAACAAACACATAATAAAAACACACAATAATTTCAAAAAATGTCTTACAATAATGACAAGGCCCACATACAATGGACATGTTCAAATATTGCATAAGCAAAGGTTGTACATATGTAATGCCAAGGGCCACAAAAAATAGACATGTTAAAATGTCACACATACAAAAATATGATCTCATAGAGATTATCAATATTTTTCACACAAGTACCAAGGAACACACACAATAAGGAAACAATTTTAATCATATACTCAAGAGAGTAAACAACATCAAATGAAATTAGATCAAGTGAAAACTAGTCTATTTTATCCATATGTATCAATATCATATTGTTGATAAATTAGAATATCTATTATCATAATGTCAATAATAAATATGATTAATTTATTAGGACATGTGTAAAATATGTAGCTAAACACTATATTTGAGGTCATATATAGGTATGACATGTGATATTTAAACCTATATATTTGTATGCCCCTAACAGAGGCATGGCTAGTAGGTAGAATGAAAGTCCAACATATAAGAATGCATATGTAATGTATGTCCTACATAAAAATAAAATACCTTGTGAAATTCTTGTGTGAATAAAAAAAATATGATTTATACCAGCATATATGATAAATAAAAAATGAAAAAAAAAGTAAATAACATCTCATGTCATGCTTGAGTCATGCTCTTTTGAGTCTTTTTAAAATATTTTGATTTTTTTTTGCAATATTTTTTTTTAATATTTTTGATATATTTGAAAAGAGATTAACATATTATCACATAAATGTAATAAACATAGTGTGTGAGTAGATCAAAGAGTTGGAATTTTAAATATACATAGATGAGAAATGCTACATATAGAGGCATATGAGTCTAAAACTAAATCAATGGGTATATAACAAATGTCATGATCACTAATCATATATTTTTTTGCCACATGTATATTTGGATTAAATGTATTACTTTATGAAATTTGATGTATTATTATTTTTGATGGCTATGGAACACAATGAATTATCTTAGGAGTTGTCTTAAGATGCACCACATGATATTTATTTATCTTTGAACATTTCTTAAATATTCGATATGAAGCTTAATGAAAAGTAAAGGTAGAAAAAAGATCCCTTGAATTGTCTATGTATAAATATTATATATAGCTATCACAATTGATTCTACATTATGCCCTTGAATGGGTGTAATCATTATATCTATATTTTGCTTTGGATTAGTATCCTTGATTACCTTTTTATAATGCTCTTGAATATGTACCACAAAAAATTGTGTTGGTGGGGGTGAAGAGGAGTTACCTTTGATTGTAAAGGGTAATCGTATAGAATGCCTTTAATTTTGACAACTTGATTGTAGCATATGTACTTGAGACATCTATGAACTATATATGGTACTATGTGAAGTTTTTATTTCCAATGTAATATTAATAACATTATGAGACCCCTATGCTTTGTAAGACTAGAAATATATTAGAAACTATTTATAAACCCAATTTAAGAGGTAATAATCTATGGCTAAGGGTATCTTGTTTATGACCATTAGATTCCTTGACTATTCTTGATTTAGTTTATAAAACTCAATCTCTATATATCAAACTATGGAGTGTTATTTTACATGAATTTTCACTTGAACCAGTATTACTAATAACATTATGTATAGGTTTATTCTTGATGTATGCTCTAATAAATAGTGCATGCATATCAGAATCATCATCAATGATTTCACTATCATCAAATGTGATTAATATACATTGTGAAAATTTGCATGTAAATGTTTCAATGATTCCATCTATTGGATGGCTATATATATATATTAGGAAGATGGAATTATATTTTGTCTCTAGTGTACCATGATTTGGAATAGGATTGTTGAATATTTTTAACTTTACATTTTCATTATGTTATGGTATAAATTCCTCTGTGGGTGGTATAAATTCCTCTATGGTATAAATTACTCCTAGGTGTAGCTACTAGTTTAAGCTTATTTTTTGGTTATGCTATTGCATCATTTTTTATCTAATTAGACTTGAATTTATAGTTTTTTATTGATTTTAAAATTTATATTTTCCATTTATGGAGAATTTAATGCATATTTTAACTTGTTCAATACTTTGAAATTGACTTATCTTTCCTTGACTATATTTCATAACTCGTCGATAGATCTGAATTTATCCAGCATTATTGATTCTTGGAGTGATATTAAGATTTGAGTAAATATATATTGAAATTAATTTTATGTCATATAATTCATAATCTTTGTAAGCATAGTCTTGTATTAAATAACATATTCACTAATAGGTTCATTTGGCCCTTGATTGAGCTTAGAAATTTGTTCATAAGATAAATTTTCACTAATGCTTATTGAGAAGTGTGATAAAAATTGATATCCCAATGGGTTAAATTCTCTAATGATTGAATTAGGAGATCATAGAACCATCAAAGTGCATAGTCTTTGAGGATTATTAAAGATATATTGGTAATTAATTTGTCTTTGTAAGCATAGTTAAAACTTGTTGCATGGAAGGAATGATGTTGCTCAAGATCACCTTTACCCTCATAAAGTTGTAGATTAGGTGATTAAAAACATGTTTATAATGGGTAATATTCTATTTTAGGTGCTAAAGGATTATGAAGTAGAGTACGAGAGTACATTAAATGAGTAGATTTGGAAATACCTTGCTCTAATTGTAATATTTAGCATGTAAGGATAAAAAAATTGCTCAAAAGAGGATACATTAGGAAAAGCTATAAGTGGATTGTGTATAATGATAATAAGATGTGTATATGATTAATTTTTATAAATAGGTATGTTAATATACTATA
Source organism: Torreya grandis (assembly GCA_037957365.1). NCBI lineage: Eukaryota > Viridiplantae > Streptophyta > Pinopsida > Cupressales > Taxaceae > Torreya > Torreya grandis. The sequence continues at coordinate 4,290 of JARHVA010009552.1, read as the reverse complement.
AACCAAGGGATACCCTGATACCTAGATATGTTGGTACATATGCAACTATACGGGTTGATGAAAGAATAGTAGTAATAGTAAAAATTACAGAATCTAAAGTAGAAGGGTTTAAACACTTTAAAAGGCATATCTTGAGATAAATAAATATATATTTGACATGTATTCTTAGATTATATGATTAATTTGAAAACTCTATCCACTTGTTTGGGGAATTGTGTAAGTCCTTTGAAAAAATAGAACAATTCGTTGACTTGCTTAGGATCCATTCCATTGAGTCATTGGGGTCAAAGATATTAGAACTTTAAGGATTTTATTGATTATCATTTTTATTACTAACATAATATTCATTATGAATATAGTTTTCAAGGTTTGTATCAACATAATGATAATACATATCTATATCATACATTGGATAAGAAATTAGAGGAATTTGACTATGTTCCATGAGAATTTAACTTAATCTAGCACTACACCCTAGATGAAGAGAATAAGTAACCTTCTTGGATGACATGTAAAGGTAAAAATTGAAAGGGAAATGGGATAAAATATAAAAGAATGTTTTTTATTTATAGGATTTTATATATACTTATCCAAGTCATAAATAATGAATGACCCTGAAGGAACTAACTATGGAGGATTCTACCATTCCCATACCCATACTATGTCTTCTCATGGATACATAGAGAGTAGCTTATTAGGGATAACCTCTTAGTGGTGAAATAAAGTACTAAATATTTGAAGTATTCCTATAGATTAAAAACAAAATATGACATTTATTATATATTAAGAGGTACATAGAAACTAATATCCATATATAGTGTTGTCTAATGGCTTGAATATTGGGTAAGTACCCCTCACAACATGGTATGGGTAAAATTGATGAAAATTTTGCATAGAATGATAAATCTTATGATTTTTTAAAAATTTAGAACATTATTTACAGGGAAATAAACTAAAGTGAAAAAAAAGAAATCCAAAATAAGAGGCTCAAAAAAAAGGTTAAGGTTCACTAATATATTTTACCCTTTTTTGGTAAAACACTAAATTTATTAAGAAGTGTATTAAATGTATATATAGGTGTAAAACTTGGAATATAAAAATTATAAAGATACATAACTATTAATTATTATAATTTTGAAAAATTACTAAATATGGAGAGTTGTTATTTTTTGAAAACATAAATAAAATACATACTTAACTTTCAAACAAATACCCATTCATTTTTATGATTATTTGATTATGACAATAAAAGAGTTGATTATGTAGGATTAATATTAAAATTAAGAACAAAAATATAATATAAATAGGATCATAGTAGTCAAACAATAATGTTATGCACATAAGTATATTAACTGTGGACTTGTGTCAGTTAACTTTGATATAAAACAAAGAGGAAAAGATAGAGGAATCAAGAATTTGGAAATGGCAGATCAAAAATAGAAGTAGAAGCATAAAATTTTTCTAGATGAGAGCACAATAAGAAGATAGTAGCATGGTATTCCTGAGTTTGTTGAAATTACATTTATATGGGTTAAATTTTAATTTGAAATAATCATTGTACATATTATTCTTGAGGATGCTGAATATGTTTTATATATCACATGTAGGGTTTTTTTTACACAAAGATCTCTATTTTCCTTTTTTGTCTTTTGAAGCCCTGAAGGTACTTTGATAGGTTGAAACCTTATAATAAAACTAAGGAAGTTTAATGGGATAAGCTGACCTAAATCACCCCATTTTTGATTAACCACTACCTACATATCACATATTCTAAGGAAATTAAACACACATATTTCTCCCACCTAGAATGAATACATATGGAGCTATAAGATAGGTTTTATACTTGATAATGTTAAATTTTTAATTGATTTAGAGGGATATTGAATTTTATTATGGATGTTCCTTGGGAATGATTCAAAATTTTGGAAAAAAAGGGAAGATTTTATCAATGTTTATAAGTATGTAAGATTGTACCAAGTGAATAACAAGTGGTAAAAATGAATGATTCTTGATATGTGTTTATAGGTGAATATTTTGAAAATTTACTTTAGATAACCTTATAAAATGTGTGGGAAGACCAAAATATTGATTTAAAATTTATAAACTAATTGATATTTCACACAGGACATGGTATTACATCCCATACTATCCTTAACAAACAACATATATTATAAACCAATAGTTAAAATATTCGTTAGTGTGAAATAATTAACTATCCACTATTTTGATTTTTTATTGTGTTTGTTGTATTTTCCATTCTAAATATCTATTGCAAACATATTTATATTTAGTAATTACTATATGATAAGTGGTTAAATTTAATGCATTATAATATAAATATTTTAATTGTATTTATAACATTTATTATGAGTTAATTTTTCAACTATTTTGATATGAATGAAATAATGTAATAACTACATTATACCTATTTGAGTTAGATGTAGTAAATTTATACCCTTATATATTAGTCATGATGGAGAGCGTCATAAGGGATAGATGATAGGTCATGACATGTGGATAAAATAGAGCTCTCTCTCTCTCTCTCTCTCTCTCTCTCTCTCTCTCTCTCTCTCTCTCTCTCTCTCTCTCTCTCTCTCTCTCTCCTCTCTCTCTCTCTCTCTCTCTCTCTCTCTCTCTCTCTCTCTCTCTCTCTCTCTCTCTCTCTCTCTCTCTCTCTCTCTCTCTCTCACACACACACACACACACAAACACACACACACACAAATAGGTTAAAACCATGTTGGACTTTAAAAACTAGCTCATAAATATTTCAAATCCAAAAATAAATGAGAAATAAGAGGATGTGGGTGGTGTTTAAAATAATGTAGGGACTCCAACTCTCTAGTTTAAGTATGAGAGGAATGGAACTAAGAAAGTTGAGAAACTGATGGGGAAGGAGGGGTATAAAATGAACCTAAAGGACAAGCTAAAAGCATTGTAAGGTAGACTGAAACTTTTAGTAAAGGAGGTTAGAGATATCTAAAAGGATATTAAATTTATTAGACAAGTCATCATAGCTAGATCCAATGTCATTTGGTATGGGTGGTGAGGTTTATAAAAATCTAATTAATATGCTCAATCTTCTATTTTTATTATTGATGTGTTTATAATGTATGGTGGAATCCTAATGAAATGACATTTATGATGTAATTAATCATTGTTCTCATATTTTGTTATTAGTTAAAGATGATAAGTTGGTTATTGATAAAAAGGTTGAAGTTGAAGAGGAGGGACCTAAGTAAATAAAGAAGGCTTGGGATGTTGAATCTAACATACATTCCAATAAGGAGTAAAATTATTCAAAGAAGAGATTAAGATAATTTATATAATAAATAAAATAAGGGATCGATCATGTTCAATAGGAGGCTGATTATTTTAGATAGTGAGGATGATCCTAAACTAACCAATTTCAAGGTCAAATCAATATTGGACCTTACAAATGAGCTCATATATTTTAAAAATACTAAATTATGGGATAAATAAGAGCATATGGGAAGTGTTGAAGATGTTATAGGGACCCAAATATCTAAATGAAAGATGGGGAAAAGAGGACTAAGTAAGTTGAAAAACTAATGGGGGACGATGGGTCTAACATGAACTTAAAGGGACAATTATGCTTACAATGAAGGAGGATAGAGAGATCAAAAATGATATTAAAGATATTATATAATTCATCCCAACTATATTTGGTATATGTATTAGGGGTAACAATGTTTAGAAAATTTTGTCTAGCATGCTCAACCCTGAGCTTGAAGAAGTGCTCAAATAGGAATAAGGGATATAAAATAAATAAAATTAGATTTAATAGGAATGTAATGATGCATCCCAAAACATAAATAAGGATAAAATTATTGAGTATATTGAGGTCCCTGAGAATCCATCAAAGGAAGATAACATGGAGGGGTCTTAGTAAAAGAACAAGAGGTAACATGAGAAAGGAGGTTATTAAAAACATAGAATTTTATATCACCACACATAATAATAATACCAAATTAATTTAATAATGATGGGTAGGATGAATATATGGATGTGTATGTATTATTTATATTTTTATAGTTTTTATGACTTTTTTTTAGTTTCTTTTTTCTTCTAGGTTGGTTTCATGTGGGTTCTTGTAGGCTTCCTAATGGGAAACTAGTTCTAGTTTGACTCTATTTGGTGATACTTTTTGGTTTTTAAATTTATTTATTCAGGTTATGGGACCCTTTAAAACCCATGTGTTTACTTCCATATAAAAAAGTGGATAGGAAAATAAAGTGAGAGAAAAGGGCTAAAAATATTGAGGAAAAC
>JARHVA010009551.1:202500-298600 GCA_037957365.1 Torreya grandis | reverse complement strand
TAATTAAAAAAGAAGAGATCTAGACTACATTTTTATGTAAGAGAGGAAAGTGAGAAGGATTTTATTTTTATTTTTTATATTTTGTGATTTTTTTAAATATATATAGATAAATATAATTAAAAAATAATATTAATAATTTTCTAAATTAATAAATTAAAATAATAATAAAAATTAAAATCCTCCAACCTAATCAATGGTTTGACCAAGCAAAAGCAGATGACTATTATTATATAGAATTCTCTCAGTAAGATAGCTCCTCCACTCAATGTGGCTATAAGAACTCTCTAAAAATGGATGGTTAGAAAATAATGAGAACAAGAAGGACACAATCCTATAAAATATTTAAATTATATTGTGGTTGGTTGATCCATTGATAGCAAAGACTGTGTTCTTGACCTAGTGAATTCTCTCCTCCAAAATGATGTATGTTTAACATGAAGTTGACTAAAAGTGAAGCTAAATATTGTATTAAACTAAGATCAAGTAGGCTAGGGTTTTATAGAGCTTGAAAATAACCAATATTAAATGTAATTTTTGGATCTAAAATTTATATACTTGTAGAAGTAAAGATGGGTTTGCAAGTGTGATTTTAACTGAGTTTGATTGAGATTTAAACTTGGGCAGGAAAAGAATTGATGGAAACATAAGTATGAGTGAGTTGGGTTGTCATGAAGGTGATCAAAAATAAAATAAAGGGAGAAATTTGATAAAAATTCATGCAAAACACATGATAACTCAAGTCTTAAATGCTAAAATTGTAATACATTTACACTATGGTGAAATAACCAATGTTTTCAAGTGATGGAGATGAAACCACTACATAATATGAAAGAACCATATTTCTCAGTAATGAGACCATAATATAAAATTATGAAACCACTATCTAAGTGGTGTTTCAATCATGAAAGTTTATAAAACCATCATGGAATAACATGTCTTAGAGGGTTAGTTCATAATTGTGAAGGGTGATTTCATCACAAAAACTAGTGGTTTCATCTAAAATTAGGCAACTTAGAGACTAAGGCCAAAATGAATGAGAAAAACTAATTTCTAAGGTTTAAAAGGACCAAAAATGGGCTAAAGAAAGAGCGAGGAGCATACTGTTGAATAAAACTAGGCTTAAACATATTTTTGGATATATTTACATCATAATTATATTTTTTATAAACGTTTCACCATGAAATTGTTGGATGCATATATACCTAACATCCTTAGGTGAATCTAAGGATGAAAGTAAAAATAGAAATAATAAAGAACCAAAAAGGGAAAAATGGTAAAATAAATCATCCCAAAAGAGGGGGAAATTAAATAAAATGTTTAAAAGTAAAGAAATATAAGAAAAAATAAAAATGCAACTCTAAAGTAAAACCTATATCAAAGAAGAACTTGTGAAATACAAGGGTATCTATCTCAGAAAGTTTATTGAAGCTGATTTTGTTTTTTTATAATATGTGAGAATTTATTGACTGCTACCTCATGGTAATGATGAGATATAAATAAGCTAAGATAATATATATTAGCATCTCAAAATGCCCTAAAAAGCATGTATAAGATCAAGGGTGGATATCTAAATATGCACCAAAGGATAAAATATGGGTAGCACAAGGTGACCTATAATGTATAGTAAATAATGGATGGGCATCACAAAATTCCCCAACCTATTGGATATAATTATATTAGAGTTAACTTCAAGATCAACATGCCTAAGAATGATGTCAATTTTTTTGTAAATTTATGTTACAACAACAAATGTGGTATGTGAGTAAATGTTAAGATTTATGGGAAGTGATAGAAAATTGTTATATATGGTATCAATCAGGCTGATATAGTCTAGAAAAATAGGAGTAAAAGAAACTATATCTGCTAGGTCAATACTGTCAAGTGATATATGACTAAAAATGACTTTATTATCTAGGTCAACATAGTTAGTTGATATAATAAGATTGAAATTGATTGTATTGTCTAGATTGATAAATATAGTGATGATATGGAACATAAATGAATTATATCAGATAAGTCAATAAAGTATGGTGAAATAAATTAAACTCTATCAACACATTTTGTGTCATGGCTGATGTAATGGATAAAAGTTTAAAAAACTATATCAACACATTTTAGGTTAGGTTTGTTGAATTTAACTAAAATAGAGAGAAATGTATCAGTATATTCTATGTCATGGCTGATGTAGTTAGATAGAGTAAAAATAATAATATCAACACACTCTAGGTCATGGCCAATGTAGTTGGATATAAGTTGATGAAACTAAATGGTATCAGGGTAGCTGATACCATTAGAAATAAGTGATTTGATAAATGATTTGGTTTTATTATGAGGTATTGAGGTTGAATCATGATAGTTATGAATGTTTATATAGGCTCAAGGATCAAAATCACCGATAATGCATATTGCGGTGGGCATTTTAATAAGGTGGTATTCATAAACTATGGAATAGGTAAGAAATGGTTGAACTTGAGATAAGCTTTGATGACTCATCATTATAAGGTATTTTAAGGTTAGGGTAGAGGGTACATATAAATATAGGAAACCATGGTCAACATTGATTATTATGTTGGTAAATATGGGGAAATTAGAATAGGGATCACTAATGGGAACATCTACTATCATTCTAGAGTCTTCACCTTCATTAGAATCATCATAAGATGGAAAACCATGATGTTGATTTTTATGAAGGTGGGAAAACTAGGATCCTCATAAGTGAAAGGATATTTGAAATATATAGATAAACATTGGGGTCTTCACCCTATAAATAAGGATCATTAGGGTTATAAAGAGGAAGATCATCATGGAGATATTCATCAATGTTATACATATCAAAGGTGATATCATTAGGATACTCATTCATATTCATCAAGGGGAGGAACACATTCATAATATTTAGTCTCACTATAAGTATCATCATAAGTGGGAATATTAGGATCCTTAGACATGAGAAAATGTATAGTATAATTGAATCATGAGGATTTTCTTACAATTGTGTCAATAATTTTTGGAAAATTATTGACTATAGGAAGATAATGGTATCAAATTTTATGATATGGCTAGTTATAAAGTGTTTTAAAATAGATTGTATTAGCATGGAGGATATAGTTTGACAAAAAGGAAACACTAGTGATGGTTGAGAAAAATTAAATGTATCAATCTTGATGATGTAGTTTGGAAATCACATAGAATTATATCGAGTTGGTAGATATAAATTTTAAACATACATAATAACATTAATCTAACCACTACTTTTCACTATAAAATAAATGAAGGTGTCAAACTAGTCAATATAGTTATATTTCAAAATATATACTAGTTTGAAAATATTATACTAAGTTTCAAAAAATAAGAACATGAATCTAATCCAACCAAAGGTAGAATACTATTCATGTTATGTTCACCATATTTTATGCATGGGATATAATTATCCTACACCTATCAAATCTCAAAAGACTCAAACTCACATGAAGGTCAATCAAATAGAACCCGTGATACTTAGTCTAGTTAATGACTAATAATATCCACATATACAGTATAGGTTTACCTATGTCACAAATCCCAACAGGAAAGAGCTCCAAATCCTAAGCCTATGAAAATGGATATATCTCTTAAAAAACCTATATGAAAATAAATATGTAAGTAAATTAAATTAATCTAAATTAAGGGGAAGGTGTTATGGTCAACTAAATGGGGGTCTATGTCATGACCATGTTTAACTTGCATTTATTTCAAATTACTGATATAGTTAGTTATGAACTATTCAAGACATATTTTATTTGTTTCACTATGGTGCTATAGTTCTATAATCTACATTGATACATTTTATTATTGTTATTGAGACAGTTATTGATACACTTTGTATTACAACATTAGATATTTATCCTTAATGAGTATTGATTTACTATTTAGTTTGGATGTGTTATTTAAATGTTGTTATTGCATTTATTACATTTATATGTCTAGATACTATTGATGGTATATTTTTTTGACTATAAGGACAAGTATTTGAGCTAGGTTGTGTTCAGACCTAAGTAATGGAGAAACATGGAGAAATAACATGGATGAACTGAAACAATAAATTCTATTATAAAAATTGAGATTGATGGTACTATTGATTTAGTCATTATATTTACTTGATTAAAGTGAAGAGTGTTATCATTTTATGTTTAATTTCATTATTGATTGATTTTAACAGATTTATATGTTTGTAAAATTACTAATTTACTTTATTTTATTGATTTCATGACTTGTTAGATTTGTTGAGTTATGATTAGTCATGTGATTATTGATTTCTACTTGATGTCATCATTTTTAATAATTTTGGTTCATTATGTTTTCATTGATTTAATGACTATCAAATTTGACATGGCATTCATTCACTTGTTTTTGTGTTCACAATATATTCTTTTGAGTGTTGAATCTTTATTACCTTATTGGATTGCCTTGATGCAGTTCAGAGTTAATGTTTAGAATCAACCTATGTTACAGTTGAAGGTACTTATACACATATTCTATTTACTATCTGATTTAATTTATTTGCATTAAATGACTTCATTTTTATGTTTATTCATTTGGCATTAATTATTTATTATAGCCAAGTTTAGTTTGTCCTTGTGATAAGGTGGTTAGGTCATAACTAACCTTTGGGGCTTGTAATTAGTTTGATGTTTTTGTTTGTGCAATTTGACTTTAGAGTTGTGTTATTGGATTTTATTACCATGGAAAGGGGTCAAGACTCTTCCAAATGGTTTTTAGGTTTTATTTTGGTCATTTTGGCTTGTTTGTTGAAGATCTTTGTGCCTTGGGGAGACTTTACCAAAAAATTTGGCATGGTAGCCATCAAGAATGAAATAAAATTTGTGCATGAGATTTTTTAAGGAGATTGAACTACAGTTAAATCATTGATCTTATTGGCCATGCGATATTTTAGTAGAGTAAAATGTAATTTTATTTGGTTTATATTGGTTGACTAGTTTTGCTTGAGGTGCATGGATTTTGGATGCATGTTTAGCATAGAAATTTGGGAGCGTAGAAAAGAATAAAATCTTCTTATATGGTCAATTTTAGGGTTCCAAGTACGTGGTGTTTTAAAATTTTGAGTTTGCATTTTTTAATAATTTTTAATGGTGAATTGGTTATTGTTTTAGCCATAAATATTAACATTATATTCTACATACATTATGCTATTTAAAGTTAAAACCTTAACTGGATTGATGGTTTTTATTTTCTTTATTACATAGTGGCCATTATACAGATTGGTCATGGCTTTTATGGATATAATTATGATTACATATTGTTTATATTTTCAATTATGGTTGTGGTGGATGTATATATTATGTACATATATTTGATATTTATATATTATATGGTTGGGGTTTATTGTTTTGATACACCATTTCAATGATGGTTATGACTGTGTATTTTTTTTGAGTGTGTTGTGTTTTAAATTCATTATATGTTTTAAAACTTGAACTGGATTACACAAATTTTTAGAAATGAGGTTTTGTGTTATTAGATAATCTATATATTTTGATCTTGTGGCCATAATTTGGGAGAAATGATGTTATGGAGTCTCAATGGGGTTCAAAATGAACACTAGGGTTTTGTGGGGGAAATAATATTTTATTATTATTTTTCTCTACCTAATTATGTTTGAATTTTATTTTATAATTTGGTCATTATTAATTGAATCCAGTTCATGAAATCCTATATTAGAGTTATTGGTATGATTCTATTAATGATGTTCAAATTTACTTAGATTATTATTAGTTGACTTATGTGTGAAAATAATGATTAGTTGATTATTTTATTGTTATGATTATGTTATATCATTATAGTTGATATTGAATCTTTTTATATTTTTAATAAAGCCTATTCTAATCAAAATTTGACCAATAGTTTTGCGTAGGGTTTTATATTATCATTTAAATATGGATTAAGCCATTGTCTTTTTTTATGAGTTTTTACTTTAACTCATTAATATCTATTAAATTAGTATGTGAAGATGATTTACTTTTAAATGCATGGCATATGATATATAGGCCATATTATATTATTCAAATAGAATATGGCTCATAAATCAAAAAGCTTTGAAAGATGACTTGCAGTTGTAATTAGGTACCAAGTTAATGGATCTTGGTGAGATGAATGTCTATGGTTCATTCCCTATCTATTTTTATTGTTTGTTTTTTGCAAAGCTTGATACATTTTTTTAGTCCTTTTTCCACCATTTCTATGTTATAATGATCCATATCCAAATGATGGTTGGGATTATCTAGGGCCACTTATGGTTGGGATCATTAATACTGTCAAGGTGGGTTTGGATTCATTGGTTTACATGCTTTATATTGTTGATACACTCATTATTTAACATGATTTGTGAAAATTGGTTGTATATTAATTAAAGTGTTTGTGTAATCAATTTTATTCATTATAATTATATTTCATTATAGTTTTATTTGATACAAGTATTTTTATGTTTATCTTTTTTATTTAGATAAGACATGTAAGATTGGCCTATGCTTCTGATTATAGTTGATAATTTGATTATCCATGTATTATTTATATATAAAATTCCATTAGTTCATTAAGATGTTTGATAGTGTGAACTTAGTTATGTGATATTTATGTGTACTTTTCATTAGTTCTTATTTTGGAATAAGTAGATTTATCATAAAGATTAAAAATTTGTGGCATTCTAGTTACTAGATTTTATTAATTATTAATCAACTTATAACCTAATTATGTATTCATGACTTATCTTATACTTATTCATTATTTATTTCATGGCATTAAACTAACTGGGTGTTTAAGGATGTAAATAATTGTCTTGGAACCTATTTGTAAAAGTTATTTGTGATTTTTACATGATTCTTTTAATGCAAATGAGTGTATGAGAAACGGACAGTAATGTGGGTATGTTGTAATTTCATCTCAATAGTACACTTAAAATTTATATTATCTTGAATACTTCTTATGGAATTAAAATTATGCTTATAAAATATAAGTGATGTTATTCATTGAAAAAATTAAATTTGTGTTAAGCATTAATAAGATATTATGGTGTGGGTTGTAATTTATGTTAATAAGGACTTTTCAAATTACCTTAATATGTATAAAAATTCATTAATAGATGATTTAATGAATGAGTTTATCTGAGACTTCAAAGGAAGGTCTTAAAACAATAACTTATACAAATTAATAAGTTAAATATTTATATTTAAAATTTAAAGAGATTATAATCATCATAATATTTACACATGAGTTTGTAATTATTGTCAAAATCTTTATTAGGGATTAAAATGGAATAATAATTAAGTCAAGTTGCATAAATATTCTAAATTCTATTACAAGATAATCATTTCCCTTTGAAATTAATAAAGCATGGTCAAAGTGCAATGGACTATTATGGAGAACTCGTTATAACTCCTTTGAATTAAATTACAATGAGATTGTATAAATATTATGCTTAAGTTGTAAGTAACTTGGAAAATAAGATACTTTGTTGAAGGTTTTATAAATTAAATGGTTATTCCTAACTAAGGCATATTGTGATAGAGTATTAATTGTTCCATGTTTAGAACTGATCATTCGAATATTTAATAGGATAATTCATATCCTTATATTGTATATAAAGTTTAATGGAATTATATTATTACAGTTGGTATAAATAAATCTCCTTTGGAAAATAAAAACAAGTAAGTTCTAATCTTAAGTTTAAGAAATAAAGATATGCATAAGCTAAGATCATGAACCTAAGACAAAGGTTTAAATCTTTAAGAATGAGATAAAGAAGAAAACCTAGTATAAGTGAAATTTAACCATGGAACTATTAATTGGTATTAAGTCTATTGAACTTATGTCACAGTCATATCGATAAAAATTAGAAATGTGAGGTTAATATTAATCCAATGTAATATCCTTAGGAATGCCTTGTCATGTGATAAACTACTTATAGATTTGTAAAATGTTCCAAAATAGAACATAATAACAATTTTTGAAACATTTCATAAAGCTTACACACATTTATTGAGGTGGTTCATACCAAACCTTGTGCCTCAATTTGCTTGTGAATTCAAAAGGTGTTCCAAGGATTTGCATTGATTTTGGAAATAGTATTCTTCCCTTGATATTTGTTTGTTTCTTTTGAATTGGAAGATATTGTTTAAGAAAACTTAATATGATGATTCTTATATTGAATTTGTTCTCACTCTACCACTATTTGCTAAACTTTGTTGAATTAACCAATGATGTACAAACTATTTTATAGCCTATATAAGTACTCAAGTAAGGGAATAAGTTAGTAATAGATCCTTTGGTAAGGCCGTAGTGAATTACATGGATAGGAGTGAGTGATTATGACCATACTAACCCACTTCTATCCAAATACCAAGTGGTTAAAACATTTCCTAATGAAGTTGTTAATGGGTTATGTACTTGGTCTAGTCCTTTTGTTGGTTACAACATAGTTATAAATCTTATTATGTATTTATTTTCTAAACTTTGGTTGAAACTTTGTTCTAAATTTATTGTTTTGATATATATAGAAAAATTGTGGTTGTGACATATTGGTATCAAAGCATGTTTTAATACTCTAAAAAACTTTAGGAATGTTTCTTACTAATTTCCTATTGATTTATTGTTTGCTTCACCATAGGATGGTGAAGATAAGATCCGGAATAGCATACAACAACTAAAGGAATATTTACTCGAGTAGAGGAAAAGGTCAAGGTTATAGGGCCAATATGTTTGAAAGAGAGGAACCACTTCTTAATAATATTCATCATAACATTGAAGCCCCTAACCATGAGTAAAATAATCCAAAATTAACCAAGAGGTAGTTTTGAATAGAATTATGAATGCATTAAATTCACTTCAAAGTAAACTAGACACCCAATAATTAAGGTTGAATAATCTAGAAGGTGTTCCAATTGAAGAACTTATAATTAGAGAAGAAAGGCAATTTGGTAAACAATAAATCCAAAATAGCTATGTTAATGTGGTTGATCATATCATTAATTAGCTAAAGAAGTTACTTCCACCAACCTTTTTAGGTGAAGAATCAGGTGATGCAGTTGATGTATGGTTAGTACACCTAGAAAAGTATTTTAATTTTTATAACATGTCCTCTAATTTCAAGGCAATAGCGGTTGATTATTAGTTAGTAGGAACTACAACTCTTTGGTGGAACCATCTATGTGTTATATAGGGTTACTAGCCAATGAATATTACCTAACCTACTTTTAGAAAGCAATTTAAGAAGAGGTATCTTAGTTCCAACTTCAAGGAATAAAAATAACTAATTTTTAGTTGTTGAAACAAGAGAATATCACTGTGAATGAGTATGGATTTTAAATTTGCTATGTCATGTAACTACATGCATGATGAAGAGACTAAAGTCACTAAGTTTAATTTTGATTTGAAAGAGATATTGATGCATGATGTTAATATGACAAATCCTAATAATCTTATTGTTATTATCAAATCTACTCATATGGTAGAAGAGAAGGAAAAGGTTCATCAAAAGGCCAGACAATATTTTAAACAAAATAGATAACAATCTAAGAATGAAAATATGTCCCCTTCACCTAAAATTTTTAATAAATTTGTCTCCAACCATAGATTTAATATGAGTTTTAGTGGTTTCAACAAATTCTAAGGGTAAAATAAAAATTTCAATAATATAATTTCTTCTAAGTCTACAAATTTTAAAATAAATCTGACCCAAAGTAGTCAAATTATACCTGCTATTAGAGAAAATACAATTTTGGTGATGCCTCAAAGGACTATAGTATGTTGGGAATGTGGAGATAACTACTACCATAAAGATTTTCTTAATCTAAAAATAGCTCAATTAGATAATCATAAAGTGTATGCAACTATGGATAATAAAAACATATATTTCCAAATAACTTCTATTGAAATTAGAGGTAATATAGATGGTTTTATATTTCAATTTTGTTTGATTTAGGAACAACTAATTTTTTAATGGATCCTAAGTTAGTAACATGTTGTAAATTGAATCTAGTGATTTTGAAGGATAGTTGGGATGTTGAGTTCATATCAAGAGAAAGAGTATCAATTACTAAGTGTCTTGAGACTATAATCTTGGACTTAGGTAATTTTTCAAACCCAACTTGATTTATTTTTAGCTCCTCTTAGATTTTTTGATATTATTTTAAGCATGGATTGGTTGCAAACGTATAAATTAAATGTGGACTGATGTAGCAAAGTGATATATTGTTATAGTGATTTGGGAAACCTATAAAAATTCAAGGTTTACTGAAATTAAAAGTATGCAAGTTGTTATCAGTTTTATATCTGAAGAAATCAATATGTAAAGGTTTCAAATTATATGTTGTTGAAATGAAATAAATTACACCTTTAATAGATTTATCATGTAAATAATATCCATTTTTACATGAATATTTTGATGTATTTTCTGATAAATTGATTAGTTTACCTCCTAAACATGAATTTGATTTTTCTATTGATGTAATGCTACATGTATCCCCTACATCTAAAGAACCTTATCATATAAATGTAGTATATTTTTAGGAGCTAAAATATCAACTAGAAGAATTAAAGGAAAATGATAATATTAGGTCAAGTTTGTTACTTTGGGTTGTACCAATGATATTTGTGAAAAAGAAGGATGGAACCTTATGATTGTGTGTTGACTATCACATGCTTTAAAATGTTACAATTAAAAATCATTATTCTTTATTGAGGATAGATGATCTATTTGATCAAATGAAGGATGCATTTATATTTTTGAGGATAGAATCAAGATCAGGTTATCACCAACTAAAAATTAAGGAAGAAGGTATATATAAGATTACTTTCATAATTAGGATGGGAATTATGAGTTTATTGTAATACTTTTTGGTTTAACTAATTCAACTACTACATTTATGAACTTAATGAATAGTGTATTCATGGATTTTATAGATAATTTTATTATATTATTCTTTGATGATATATTGATCCATTATAATAATGTATATGAACATGAAAAACATTTGTGCTTAGTGTTGTAAAGGCTAAGGAAACATAAACTATTTGGTAAACTATCTAAATGTCTTTTCATTCAATCTAAGATCCACTATCTAGGTTATATTATATCTAAGGATAGTATTTATATTGATCCAACAAAGATTAAAGTTATTCAAGAGTGGTATTCTCTTTAAAATGTATATAAAGTACATAGTTTTATGGGACTGACTAGTTATTATAGAAAATTTGTTAATTTTTTTTCTAAATTGTCTAACCAATAACTTCCTTGTAGTACAATGGAAATAATTTTGTTTGTACTTTGGAATGCGAACAAGATTTCTTAAATCTTAAATAAATATTAACTTTGGACACTATACTTGTTTTACCAGATCTAAATGAAATTTTTGAAATATAGGTTGATGTATCCAAAGAAGGCTTGGGTGGTGTGTTAACTCAAGATGGTTCAATTATGGCTTATGAGTCATCTAAAATTAAGGACCATGAGAATAATTAAACCACTCATGAACTTGATCTTGCTTCCATTATTCATGCTTTGAATTAATGAAAACACTTTTTACTAGGTAAGCATTTTGAGGTAAAATAAGATCATCGTATCCTCAAATATTTGCTTTCTCATAATGATTTGAATGCATACTAGCCTAAATAGATAGAATTTTTAAGTAATTTTGATATGAATATTTCATATGAAAAAAATAAAGAGAATCATGTTGTTGATGCCCTCAGTCAATACATGTATCTCATTGCCTTATATGTTTTGCATAATAATTTTAGAACTGAAATATTGAAACAACAATGTTCTAATAAGTTTTGCCAATATATAAGTGCAAATTTGGCTGAAAATTTTGTTAAAAATAAATTTTCTAACTTTTTTATTGATTTTGATAGTTTAATCAGACATAAAAATAGAATTTATGTACCTAAGTCTAGTGAATTAAGGAAAATGTTTCTAAAATAAGTGCATAAATCGCCTCATTTTTCTCATCCAAGTGTCATGAATATGACCTATGAACTGAAAAAGTTTATACTATTGGTCTAGAATGAAACATGAAGTATTTGAATTTGTGTCAAGATGTTTAGAATGACATCATGTAAAACCTAAACATTTCCATCTAAGATTATTTTTATACTCTCATGATGTACTGAGAGGTAAGTGGGTTGTGATTTATTTGGATTTCATATCTAGTTTGCCAAAATTTAAAATCAAACATGATACAATTTTATTTGTGATAGATGCATTTACTAAAGTTGTCCATTTCATTGTTGGAAACTTGACTGATGATGCATTTGTGTTTGATTCATAATTTATGAAATAAATAATACAGTTGCATGGCATGCTTAAAGTTATTATTTTAGATAGAGATAAACTTTTTAATTTAAGGTTTTGGAAAACTTTGATTGTCAGTTTCAGTACAAATTTTAATTTTAGTTTGTCTTGTCACTCAAAAATGGATGGTCAAATAGAAAGATTAAATAAAATTGTGGAAGACTTGTTAATAATGTATGTGATGGATCAACAATGTAAATAGGAGGATTATTTATACTTGTTTGAATTTTATTATAAAAATATGTACCATTCGATGATTAAAATGGCTCATTTTGAATCTTTGTATATACGCAAGTTTATAACTTCACTTGGATAGGAAAGTTTAGAAAATAGGATTGTTGTTGGTCTTGATTGTTTAAAAGAGTATGATAGGAAAATGGAAACTATAATTCAAAATTTAAAGGCTAACTCTGATGGGAAAAAGAGTTATGCTAATTTAAAAAGGACACTACATGAATTCCAAGAGGGATATAGGGTTTTTCTATGTGTTAGACCATAATAAAGTGCAATTAAATTTGTAAAGTCTTCTAAATTAGATCCTTAGTTTGTATGACCCTTTGAAATTTTGGATAAAATTAGTCATTTTACCTACCATCTATCCCTTCTTCCTTTATCTCATATTCATAATGTATTTTAATTTTTTTATTTAGAAAGTATATTCTTAATCCATCTCATGTTTTGGATTGGACTCATCTTTAAGTTTTGGAAGAAGAAAAGATGTAGTTTGATCCAATGAAGATCCTAGACTATCACAATATAAAATTGATAAATCATGAGATTTCTCAAGTGGTGGTTCAATGGGATCCTTTATCAAAAATAAGTTATATTGAGGAAGAAGAGATTAGTTTCAAGTAGCATTATCCTTGGCTAGTTTAAACTCTAGGATGACTCTTTCCATAGTGGGGGAAGATGTTATAACCCTGTTTGACTTGCATTTATTTTGAATTGTTAATATATTTACTTATGAACTATACAAGACATATTTTTTTATTTCACTTTGTTGTTATAGTCTTGTGATATTTATTGATACATTTTATTATTGTTATTGAGATAGTTATTAATACACTTTTCATTACAACATTGGATATTTATGTTTAATAAGTACTAATTTATTATTCAGTTCAGATGTGTTATTTAAATGTTGTTATTGCATTTATTATATTTATATGTTTAGATACTGATCATGGCATATTTGTTGACTACATGGATAGGTACTTGAGTGAGGTTATGTTTGGACTTAAAAAATGGAAAAATATAGATAAATAACATGGATGAACCAAAATAGTAAATTTTATTATAAAAATTGAGATTGATAATATTATTGATTTAGTCATCTTATTTACTTGGTTAATGTGTTGAGTGTTATCATTTTATGTTCGACTTCATTGTTGATTTATTTTAGTTGGTTTTGACATTTGTATAATCATTATTTTACTTGATGTTGTTGATTTTAGAACTTGTCAGCTTTGTTGAGTTGTGATTAGTCATGTGATTATTGATTGTTACTTGATGTTATCATTTTTAGTCATTATGGTTCATTATGTTTTTGTTAACTTAATGTTTGTCAAATTCAACATGGAATTAGATCACTTGTTGCTCTATTTTCATAGTCATTTTGTTGAGAGTTTACTCTTTATCACCTTATTGGATTGTCTTGATGTTTTTTAGAGCTAATTTTTAATATCAACCTATGTTATAGTTGAAGTCACTTGTAAAAATATTATAGTTACAATATGATTTAAGGTGTTTAAATTAAAGGAATTCATTTTTATGATTATTCATTTGTAATTAATTATTTATTATATCCATGTTTTTCTTGGCCTTATTCTAAGGTGCTTAGGTTACGACCCACCTTTGGGGCTTGCCATTAGTTTGATGTTTTTAGTTGTGCCATTCAACTTTAGAGACATAGAATTGGCTCATATTACCATAAAAGGGAGTTGATACTCTTCCAAATGGTTTTTAGGTTTTATTTTATTAATTTAAACTTGTTTGTTGAAGTGATCTATGCTTGGAGGAGACTCTACCAAAAATTATGGCATGGTGGTCAAGGGGAATGAAATGCAATTTATGTATAAGGTTTTTCATGGAGCTTGAACTATAATTAAATCACTAATCTTGTCATCCATGAAAGAGTTTAGTAGAGTTAAATAGGATTTGATTTGTTTTATATTGGTCAAATGGTTTTTGTTAGGACTTGTGGATTTTGGATGCATGTTTGGCATAGCAATTTGGAAGCCTAGAAAAGAAGAAAATCTTCTCCTATGATCCATTTTAGGATTCTAAGTAGGTGGTGTTTTAAAATTCCTAATGCATAATCTTTAATGGTTTTTAATGGAAAACTAGTCATTGTTTTCTCCATAAAAATTGTCTTTGTATTTTTCCTGCATTATGGTGTTTATAGTTAAAACCCTAGCTAGGTCGATGGCTTTTATTTTCTATGTTGTTTCATGGTAGACATTATATGGCTTAGCCATGTATTTTATGGATATAATTGTGAATATATATTGTTTATATTTGTTATTATGGTTGTGATGTATGTATATACATTTGATATTTATACACTATTTAGATTGGGTTTATTATTTTTATACATTGTCTTAATGATGGTTATGGCCTTATTATTTGGTTTGATTATGATGTCTTTTAAATTTGTTTTATGTTTTAAAACCCTAACTGGGTTGCATGGGTTTTTGGAAATGGGTTTTTTTGTTATTTAAACTTGCTTTGTATTTTGAGCCTGTAACCATAATCTGGGGGAAATGATATTATGGAGTATCCATAGGGTTTGAAATGAACACTAATGTTTTAGGGGAAAATAAAATTCTATTGTTATGTTATTTTATTAATTATGTTTAGCTTTTATTTTATAATTTAATCATTACTAATTGACTTATGGTCATGAAATCCTATGGGAATTATTGGTATGATTCTAGTAATGGTGTTTAAATTAATTCAAATTATTATAAGTTGAATTTGTGTGAAAATAATGATTATTTTATTATTTTATTTTTATGATTATGTTATATCATCATAGTTGATATTAAATATTTTTCTATTTTTAATAAATCCTATTTTAGTCAAAATTTGACCCATAACTTTATGTAGGGTTTTATATTATCATTTTAAATTAGCTAAAGTTATTGTCTTATTTTTATGAGTTTTTATTTTAACTCATTAATATATATTAAATTAGTATGTGAGGACAACTACCTGATAAATGTGTGGATGTGAGTTTTATACACACCCCCAAAGTTTTTTATGAGGTTACCCCTAATGTTTTAGGATCAGTGAATAAGATCACTCCAAGGCACGAATTACAGGGTATTCAATTTTATAATGACATGTTGGTGGAATAGTAGTTAACCAACATATATTATTTACCATGGTTGAACTACATATGGGTAAACATGGATCTACTTGGATTGGGTGGAAGGATAATGATTATAACTAAAATAGGATTGTAAAATAAACTAAAAAAAAAGGGAAGAGTAGGGTAGAAAAGGAAGGTTTGTGGAAAATCCAAAGATAAAGCCTTTTAAGACTAGTATTTGAGCTCAACTAAGACAAGGTATCTATATCAATACTTATTGTAAATTGTTATAACACATAAATAGTCAAATATAGTTAAAAATTCAAAGGGAAAAAGAACACAATAAACTCAAATATGTAGAAACCAAAGGTTGACTTATTGCTAGATTTCTATTGCACATCTACAAGAGGGTTATGATAAGCATACAAAATATTTTCAAATCAGATATAGCTAAAAATGGAAGACTATTTTTAAAATAGATACCACATACACAATTTTAAGAACTAATATACCAAAATTATATAACATCCTAATTAATCCATATAATTAGAGAAGAATGAATATTTTCACATCAAGACCAAGTCAAGCGAAAATTCTTTGAATTTCTTATTAATATTAATAGCCAAAATTCTCCTCCCTCTATTACCCAAATGTTACATGTATTTATAATTTTGGGATGGGGAGGGCCTCATCTATTCAATCTTTGCCTAATATTAAAAGTCTAAAAATAGAATCTCTAGTTCAAAACTCATGTAAGGATGAATGTTATAATGATAATGGTCAAAATAGACTTTCTAGCCCAAAATAAATTTTGCATGTACAATAATAGATGGGGAACCAAAGTTACACTTTGATGACAATAATTAAAATACATAATTATTCTAAAATTTTAATACTAATGCCATGATACTATTTGAATTAGTTGATGAAGACACTACAGTTGTAACTATGGTGTAGATTGAGAACTCTATGAAGCTAAAGGTACTAACTGCTAGTTGTACGCATTGTACACCTAGAAGCTACCTCCTTAGACGTTGTCACTTTACCTAGTGCATATGATGTATCAAATTATTTATCTATTACCTTAAAATTCAATAGCAAAGGATTCAAAATATTGACTACTTCAAACATTAACTTATCTTGCTTTGCCTCTGAGATTTTAAGCTCAGCTACTAAGGCTTCAACCCTTGTCACTCTATCTTTATCAAATCTCACTAATTCTATAATTTTTTTCCATATTATATACTTTACCTTCCACTTATTTTTTTAATCATTAACTAGTTAACTGGATAAGGTTGTCAAAATTGGGTTTATTCACCAACTCCCTTCTCTGGGTGATCACCTGGTTACTTACATGCCAGTTAATATTTGTAGTGATTTTGTCCCATGACTAAAAAAAAGACTCAAAATATTATTCATTGATCTATGCCAATTTATATATTGTAAACTTTTATGTTTTCAAACTTTTATCGATTATTGAGACTTTTTATCATATAAGAACCTGTTGAGTCTCAATCTCTCTGAGTGCATGCCTTAAGGGGTACAATAGGAAAGGGGTGGGTAGACCACTAGTGATTCATAGGATTTTTGTCCATTTTGAAACTTTTCATATACAAACATGTCTCCTAAAACCATTAATCCTAATCTTATTCTTCTCACTCTTACCTATTCTAATCATTTGCCACACTTTACCCTCCTTTTCCTTACCTTATTACTTTTTGGTCAATCAACTATATTACTATGATTGGGTTGACCATATATGGTTTCAAGGTATTTTTCACTTTATCTCTTGTTAACCTTTGTCCAACCTAGCTTGGGACCTAGTGAATTATTACCTTGAATTATATGGAGTCAACTGTGTCGACCTTATACAACTAATATTTTAGGAAGTATTTAAAGTAAGATCTACCTATAAATACAAGTTAATTTCCAACCATTTATAATATAAGTGAAATAGAAATAAGTAAAAATTAACATCTACTTATTGACCATTCTACTTGATAAGTAAAGATTAGGGTTCCATACTTTCTTTGGAGATACAAAACTTGTCTTGTGGATAAGTCTTTTGGATGAATTGATAGGTTGTGTAGCCTAGAGCTGATTTTTATTTGTTATCCTTACATACCACAACAACCTCTTATGAATCACCTTGGCCAAGGAAGAGATTGAGGCTCGTTGCATTTGTCTTCAAAGGTAAGTATTCCTAAATTTATTTCTCCTTTGTAAGAGTAGATAGATAATGTAATTGTGCTTCTCTTCCATGTATTAAGATTATGCATACATTAACTTGAGTATATTTATTCTATGCATGTTTAGTTTTATTATTTCTATCCCCCACTTTATGCCACAAGCTTTGGTGAACACTAGATTAGTTTACTTTAGTTGTTTATTAGATTAAGTGAAATATCAAAGCTAGGGACCCCTTAGGTTTATTACATGATTGTGTGTTAGATTGTAGATTTGTAACCCTTTATAGCATGGTGTATTGTGATAAATGATCCAATAATTGGGTTTAGTGGATCCCCATATTGGTCATGATCCCACTTAATGAATGTATTTCCAATTGAAAGTGTAGGTATGCTCTATCTTCTCTGATCTAGGATTGATTTATAGACATGATGAATTTATGATTACATACATACTAGTAAACCTAACATGAATCTAACCCTTGTAGGGTTCCTTTCACTTATTTATTCATTTTTATCATTTTTATTATCATATATTTGACATACTAGATCAATTATATCAACCCAGTTCTAAATTTTGTACACAGGTTTGACACATAGTCGCATCCATACAACTCCACACTCTTTGTGTAGGCTCTTTTTTAGGTAAAGGTTACTGGATTGAACTATTTAACTTAGTACAATTTTTATAGACTTTCAGACATCTAATACAGACTACTAGGTTGACCCAATCAACATTATACACTTTCAAACATTCAGTCTAGACTACTAGATTGACCTAGTTTTGTACATTTTCAGGCATCTTGTTCAACATACTAGGTTGACCTAGCTGACCCTATACATTTCAATCACTTAGTAATAAGATTTTGCAAAGCTAGATCAACCCAGTCAATCTTGTTAGAATAATTTGCAAGAATATATCAAGGTTTTTGAATAACAATCTTTATTCTCTACATCTTTGATCTACCAAGGTTATTTTCTATTCCTTCTATCTCTTTCCTTATAGTTTTTCTTTTCACATTTTTTAGTCTTTAAAATTTCCCTTGTACAATCAACTAGATCAACTCTATGGACTCAGTTCTATATTATATGTGCTATCTAGATAAATGGGTTGACTCTACCAACCCTACCTTACTTCTGTAGTACAAAGCTAACATTATTGACCCTATTATATATTATGTACATACACTATCATTAAAATGACACTATACCATGTTTAAAAGTTAGAATTAACCCTTATATTATAGTAATTAGCTCACACTTTCATTTCTTATTGTTTGCATGCTTAAAATAGATCACATAGTATAATTAGGTGGTTTTATAAAATTATCATTTAGTTTCATTATTTTATATTTTATACACATGACCAAATAAAAAAATCTAAACAAGAACTTTAAAATTTATCTACCCAAGGCCAACCTAATTAGATTTCATCACCAAAGGGGAAGCCAACTTGATATTATGATCAAGTATAAATCATGGTTAATGGTATATTCTAGATAACCACTCAACAACCTTATTGTTGTAGTCTTTGAAGTGAGGAGGTAGGCCCCAATACCAAGCCTATATCATTTTCACTATAGATCCATTTCATCCCAAACTACCTAAAACCATCCTTAGATTGCTTTCTAATTCCTTGCTTATAGCTAATTTCCTATCACATTTAAAATCATATTCTAGTAATCTAAAAAACATTCAAGTTGATCATTTAGTTATCTCTTTACTTTTTAAGTTTATTTCTTGTTCTTTGCTCAATTGTAATTTGTATTACAAAAACTTGCATTAGCCAATGTTGGTGCAAGGCTTTGTGATGTGTGTTTTAATTGGATTGGTTAGCATTAATCCAATTGATTTTTTGTTTCTTTTCAATTCTTAATTTTAAAGTTACTTGAAAATATATTCTTGTTTTAGTACATAGTCTATTTTTTTCTCCCTATCTATTGTTCTAGGTTAACCTAGTTGACCATGTATACTTTTTTTAGCCTCTATTCACTATACTAGATTGACCCAATCGACCATATATAATTTATAGGCCCTGTATCCTATGTTGGATCAACCCAATCAACCCTATACTATTTATGTCACTTCATTTTTCCTTTATGTTTCCTTGTTTAATCATATCCCTTCATCATAAACTTTCTATTTGAAGACAACACTTAGTTGTAGTCAATAGACATGATGAATTTTACCAATCCTAATAGGGTCTCCAATAAATAGAGTAGGTAGGGATCCTATCTTATATGTGAGTAATGTTCACATTTCCACTTGAAAAATTAACTATAGGACCTCTCCTAATACCTCTTTACAGTGTAATCCTCTCTTCTCTTTATAATACCAACCCAAATTAGAGTATACCCCTGAAATTCTCTTTTTTATCTCTAAATTTCCTCAACATTGAGGAAAGGATCTATCTACCATTTACCATCTTATGATTAGTGGTAAATCTAAAGAACCTCATTCACCTACTCCCACATTCTCAACTATATTTGAGAGTATTAATTTCTTTGATTCTCAGCCTATTCCCTTGATTATGACACCTTCTCATACCATGACCTTTTCTTCTTTGACTTCTTCTACCTCCATGCCTAGGTTTTACATCTAGTGGGCCTCTCATAAGATCCACTATCCTTAATCCATCCACTAGTGCATCATTTTTTCCCAAGCTAATCATGACTCTAGTGCTTCTTCTTCTCAACCATTCACTAGTCCATCTTTTGATACATAGGCAAATTTTGCCATTAATGCATCACATTCTCATAGTTCTTCTTAATCTCCTATTAACACCAATAGTAGTACCAAGCCACTAATACCAACACTAATACTAACTCCAATACTTCTAATAGTGTTAATCAAAATCACCAAATCTTATTACAAACACTTAATCAAATGAATACCTTTCAAGCTCATAATATGAATCAAATGATGAGAATGCAAAATCACCTTCTCTATATTCAATTTCATCCTCAACCAATGGCTTGGGGCATGCATAACCAAAATTTTCTCCCTCCTCTTCAATATTCCCAAGGCAATCTCATCCTTCAACCTCCTTTGGTGGCATCTTCAAAATGAACCTCTCACTACTAAAATTTCTAATATTGATATAGGAGGCATCACTCCTACAACTTCTTATAATGTATCAACTGATCCTACCCTTCATCTAAACACTTGAAAATATTTATAAGGATTAGGTCAAATTAAATACATTTTATACTATGAATATCTTAGCCAAACCCCTCATTAGTGATGCCTTGAATTGATAAAACTAACTTTAGACCAATTCTATTACTAGTTTGGAGGATTTAATGAATGCTTTTGTTCAAGAATTCCAAACTAGTGATCTTCCTAAAAACACTTTGGCCCACTGCATAAATTACAAACAATGTGAAAATGAAACTACCCAAGCCTTTGTTAAAACATGGAAAACTTTGTTAAATAACATGGATAATGACAATATCTTTCATATCTTTAGTAATTCTCTCTTCCCCAAATTATAATATTAGGTATGTATCTCTCTCCACATACTTTGGAGGAGGCTATTGACCAATATAAATGTCAATATTTTCTTGTGTCAATTCAAGCCACCCCACACCTTTTTTGGGTCCTCACATCTTAGTTAAGAATAAAAATCATAATATTACCAATGATGGTGTCACAGATTCTTATGACACCATTCACAATGTTCAAGCTATCATTCCTAACCAATCTTCAGAACCAACTCCCCCTTCTCAATAATATACCAATCCTCATTTATCTTCACTAAATAATATTAATGTTCATAAAACTTTATCTTTAGTTGAGTTACTTAAGCATCTACCCAGGCTTCTTCCAAGATAACTCGACCCTACACATCCTATGAAATCCTAGTATGATCCTAACAAGTTTTGTTGGTTTCACACTAGTTGGGATCATTCTAATCAAGATAACCAAGATAATCCAACCCATTCCACCAACATTTTATAAATTCTTGTTTATCCCACTATCCAATATAATGTGGTTAACATGACTAATATGTGAAGGGTGGTAACTTTTATTGATTCTCAACCTATCTACACTCCACCATCTAAAAAATTTCATGTTATCCAAGATGTTAAACACGTGATATACTGAGAGAGGGGTGAATGAGTATATCATATATCTTATAAAACTTTCCCTTAATTAAATTCCACTTAACCAAACATTCAAGATATGCAATAAAACTAAAAAAATAAACACCACATAAGAGAGAGACACCAGATATAACGTAGAAACCCAATGTGGGAAAAACCACAGAGAACAATCTCAAGTATATGAATGAGCACCAACCCAAACAATATTCACAAGCACCAAATTGAAGGAGAACCAACCCCTTTGTTGAGCACCAACCTAGTAACTATTCATGAGCACCAACCCACAAGAGCACTTACCCCTTTGCTGAGCACCAACCCAACAACTATTCATGAGCACAAACCCATAGGAGCACCAACCCCTTTTTTGAGAACCAACCTATCAACAATTCATGAGCACCAACCCACAGGAGCACCAACCCCTTTACCAAGCACCAACCTAGCAATAATTCATGAGCACCAACCCATAGGAGCATAAACCCCTTTGTTGAGCACCAACCCAAAAACTATTCGTGAGCACCAACTCAAGAGAGCACTAACCCCTTTGTGTATACCACACAACTATCTCTCAATGTTTCTATCTCAATAAATGATAGTTCATTACAACATCTCTTTTCCCTCTCTCACCTCTACTCTTCTAAGCTAGATATAACAAATACGAATCATATTAATCTCTCACAATTTTTCTTACAAGCTAGGTATTACAATATCAAATCAACCTCTCTCAAACTTATTACAAATGGCTTCTCAAGCCTTTATTTATAGCTTTCCAAATGACCTTTGGCCTTCCCCCTTTATGACCCTTCAATCCTCATGGAAAATGGTGCCAAAATTATATGACCCTTCATATCCTTGCCTTTGAAAAGTCATGTGGTGACCCTTCATGAGAAAAAACGTCCTTCCCACTTTTTTCCTTATCTTGGTGACTTTTCATATTCCTCAAAGTGTCCCTTCATGAGAAATTTCACCCTTCCTCTTTTGTCTTCACTTGGTGACTCTTGGAATTCCCTAAGATGACTCTTCATGGGAAAATGCATCCCATCCTTCTTTTGTCTTTACCCCATGGCTCTTTGACTTCTCCATGGGCCCTTATTTTGTCTCATATGCAACCAAAAAATATATTTTTTAATATTAAAAAAATATTAACTCACATTACCCAAGATATATCTACTACAAACAACATTAAATGCAATGGGGCCTTTATCACCAATAATGCTAGACCTTTGACATCAATGACAATATTTCAAACACAAGATTCTTCTCCAACTCATTTAAATGAGTTGGGGTAAGATTAACTTATAAACTTTAATGATCCAATTCCAAATTCTCCCTTGGATAACACTTCCCATTCTATTTATACCACTCTTCCATCATCTTATAACACTAATGATAATCAATATTCTATTAACACTTATTCTACCAATTCTCAAAACCAACCTAAATCATCTTCACAACATAATTTTCAACCTTATTCTAAACCCTTTCCTTCTTATCAACACAAATTCCAATGCACTTTGATTCCTCCTTCTAAGGACCTCCTTGATCATTATGCACCTATTTCTAACAATCTTCCCATTGGTTATGAAGAGTGGTATCCCATCATGGAACTCACTAGTATCCTATCTTGAATTCCATTTATTGAGCTTATAAGGACTTCTCTACATCATAGAAACCACCTTATGCAACTATTGTTTGAAATTAATCTCCCTCATCCTCCCGTAGTAGGATGTGAAGCAACCCTATCTAGTTTTGAGGATAGGATATTACAACAATGTGAATAGATGTCCATAAATGTTGAAAAAACAATGGAAACTTCTCTTTCCTTAAAATTTCCTATCAATTTTATGATTATTGATGAGATTCTACTTCAAGCAAATGATCCTCCTTATTCATTAGTGTCTAAATAGGTGATATTCAAGTCAAGAATGCATTGATTGATGAGGGTTCAGGCACTGTGTTGCCTCTATTTTATTAAGACCCTTGGATATTTATAATTCAATCTCAATTCCACACTCAACACATTCCAATGATATGATTAAATTAAAATTCCTCCTCTAGGTTGTGTTTGGATTCCCATTACCATCCCACCTATCACCATTCATGTGAAGGTGATGATATTTAACTTTCCTCTTTCTTATAACATCTTTCTTGGTAGGCTATGGAATCATTAGATGAGATATGTTACTTATTTCACTTGCCAATGTGTTAAATTCCCTCATAATGGATCCATTTATAAGATTCAAGGTGATACTAACCCTTGTAATTTCAAATAATTCCAATACTGTGGTGTCTTCAAAATTCTTACTCTAGAACCTTTGCCTAATGTTCCATACTATGAGTCTTGATGATTCAAATTTCCCATTAATTCAACTCAAGGTTATAATGGTCATCCAAAACTCATTGGGAACATTCCTCCTAACCTATTAGACTCTGCTGATGATGATGATCTTGATGAGATAAACCTAAAAATGAAAACTTTTGATCTCTCACCTCATCTCATCTTTCATCTTCCAAATTCTTTGTAGCCTCGTTCTCACAAACCTCCCTATGATTATATTAATATGGTCTTGACTAATACTTGGAAATATATTCATCACACTTCCTCAGATCAAAAGGTCATCTCTAATTATGTTATTGATCTTCACACCCTTTAATATGATGATGGTTATTCCTTAGATGATCCATTCTAATGTGGTCTTGTTTAAGCCCATGATGCTGGGATTATCTATTATCATTTTTATTTGCTCAAGTATTTTCATGTATCTTCTTATCTTCCTTCATTTATAGTTCCTAATTTTAGTATTTTCCCTATTTATCATATGGTATAGATGGTTAAGACATCTCTAGTTTCTAAGGAACACCATAGGAGTATGCTCATAGATCATGCTATGACTGGGCCTTACTACTTTGCTAGGTACCCTGACCACCATAGTTGGTTTACCCTTGAGATGCATGCTACCCTTATTTATAATTTTATAGGCCCAACCCTCCCTCATTATATCCCACATCAAATCCCATATATGCTCATACTATTTTTGAGTCTCTCCCTACTTCTGATCCTATCGCTCTTTCCATTGAGCCTAGTTTCATTCCTTCCTCACCACCACCTTCTCTTAATTATGGTTTTATTCCTTTATCTCAAATGGCTCCATTTCCCACCAAATAGGCTGATGAGTATTCTCTAGCTTCTTCCACTCCTAATACACCTCCTCTTGTAAGTGTTTCTCCTAAGACCACTTACAAGCATATATGTTACTTTCATGGGACAGATAATCATTCTTCTACCCATTGTTACAAGTTGTGATAGTATATTGATACTTTACATCCTTATCCATCCTGAGATAAAGCCATACATCCATTGAAGGTACTTTATAAATATATACCTAAGTATGGTGATGTATATTTTATGTGGCACTAGTGTGGTACCCATCACATTGATCATTGTTACATCCTTTAGCAACACCTTAAGGATCATCTTATAGCTATTCTCAGACCTTTTTCTATTCCTTTCATAGGTCATTCCTATAAGAATGTTCCTCCTTCTCCCACAATCCCACCTCTAGTGTTTCCATCACCTCCTATGGTTCCTTCATCACCTTTTTTACCTCCACCCATGAGTCCTTCACTTGTGGACCCTCCCTCACCTATGCATCCTTTTCCACCTATGAATTCATCACCTATGGATCCTTCCCCACTAATGATCCCTTATTCTCTCATAGATCCCAATATCATGCATTACTCTATGCATCCTTTGACTAATTTTCCTCCTTATCATGATCCATTGAGTATTCCTACTTTTTTAGTTGAAGAGATTAGATGAGAAATATTTTCCTACTTTTCATTAAAGATAGATGAGACATTAGTAGCAATTCATGTAATGAAATTACTTCAAGAATTAAGTATAACAATAGAATTATATCCAAATATGACTGAAACATATCCAAATATATGATAATAGATAAGCCACTTTGAGGGGGCAACATCCACAAGCTTCAATAAGAGCATAATTCACAATATGATGATAAATGATTACCCACTACCTCCTATATATAGTCTATTTAGGCCATGGTTACTCCATAGGCCGACCTAATAATCAAAAGAAAGCATAGATAAATGTAATATAATGTCAAAGAGGGATAAGTAAGCCATAAGTCAGCTAATATTATCCTCATAAATGTAATAGGTTAGGGGCATACCATGCCCTTCCCCTTCAAACTAACATTGTCCTCAATGTTGAACAACTCTGGATGTTGTTGCAGAAAATATTCACCTTCCCAAGTTGCATCTTCATTGCTTTGGTTTTTCCACTTGATCAAATATTCCCTAATCTCTCTATTTCTCAACCTCTTGGTATGTGTTTGGAGGATTTTCTCTGGTTCCAAAATGACTCATCCTTCTTCATCTAGTTTTGGGAGATATGTCTGGGCAAAAACATTCTGTCCAATGACCTTCTTCAAATAAGAAACATGAAATACTAGGTGTATGTGAGTTGAATGAGGTAACTCAATCTTATAAGCCACACTTCCAATTTTTTGTATAACCTAATAAGGGCCATAATACTTAGGATTAATTTTGTTATCCTTTTTCTATTGCTTCAAGGACATCTACTTGTAAGGCTACAAATGAACAAATACCTAGTCACCCACCTCAAAATTTTACTCACTATGGTGTTTATCTGCTTGTTGCTTCATCCTATTTTGTGCCAAGACTAAATTCTCTCTCAAACTAGGCAAAACCTCTTGTTGATGTTGAATGTGCTCTTCTACATCTCAAACCTTGGTATGCACCTTTAATGAAGAAGTGATGGAAGGTGGATGGTAACCATATAGTGCTAGAAATGGAGACATTTTAGAAGAAGTATGGAAAGATGTGTTATAACACCATTCTACAAGTGGTAACCATTTAACCCAATGTTCTTGTTTATCTAATACAAAACAATGGAGATACCCCTCTAAACATTTGTTAACCACTTTAGTTTGTCCATCAGATTGGGGGTGGTAAGATGAGTTATGAGCTAGCTGAGTAACCAAATAAGAAAAAAGTTTAGTCCATAAATTACTATTGAAAATAGGATCATGATCACTTACAATTATTTTTGGGGTTCCATGTAATTTGAGAACTGCTTCCATAAAAATAGCCGTGACTGTACTTGCTGAAAATGGGTGTGAGAGAGCACAAAAATGGCCATATTTTGTAAACCTATCCACAATGACCAAAATAACATTATTACCCTCAAAATAATGCAACTCAATGATGAAATCCATGGAAACCTCCTCCCACCTTTGACTAGGAATTACTAACGGTTGTAACAAACCTGGGGTCTTAACTGTTTCACCTTTATTTTGTTGGCATATCAAGCATTCTTCCACAAAATTTTGTACATCTCCCTTGAGTCCTTCCCAAAATAACTCTTTATTAATTCTATGATAAGTTTTCAAGAACCTTGAGTGTTCCCTAATTGGAGATGCATGCAACTCTGCAAGAATCTTATGCTTAAGCTCTAAATTTTTGCACAAGTATAACCTACCCTTATACCATAGGACATTACCTTTCCATTCAAATTTGTCAGAGGATAAATTACCTTGCTGGAGATTCTAAATCAGAACCTATGTATCCTTTTCTTGATCCCATTCTAACCTAACATCATCCACCCAATCTACTTACAATATGGACATTGCACAAAGTAATGCTTCTGTGGATGCATCCCATCTGGATAGTGCATCTGATACTACATTATCTTTACCCTTCTTGTATATGACTTCAAAATCATAACCAAACATTTTGGTTACCCATTTTTTTTGTTCCTTAGATGATAATATTTTCTCCAAAAAGTATTTGAGACTATCATGGTCCGTTTTCACCTTAAAGTGTCTACCCATCAGATAAGGCCTCCATTGTTTAACTACATGAAGAATAGCCATCATTTCTATATCATAGATAGATTTTTATAGATTCTTACCCTTGAATTGATGACTTTCAAATGTAATGGGTCTTATTTCCTACATTAGTACTACCCCCAATCTAGACACAGAAGCATCACATTCAACAGTGAATGTTTGTGAGAAGTCTGGAGTAGCCAAAACTGGAGTGGTGCACATAGTTACTTTTAGTTTCTCAAATGCTTTGGTGGAATCATCATTCTAATGGAAAGCATCCTTCTTTAGTAATTTAGTGAGTGGAGATACTATGATTCCATAACTTTTCACAAATCTTATATAGTAACCTATTAGTCCAAGGAAGCCTCGAAGGTTTTTGAGAGTTTTTGGCATGGGCCATTCAATTATCACTTTGATCTTCTAGGGATCATCTTTGACCCATTCATGGGAAACAATGTGACTAAGGTACTCTACCTCCTGTACTCCAAAATCACATTTAGATGGCTTCACATAAAGTTGGTGCTTCTCCAAAACTATCAACACATGTTTCACATGTTGTAGATGTGCTTCCCATGTCTGACTATAAATCAATATGTCATCAAAGAAAACTAGCAAAAACTTCCTTAAAAAAGGCCTAAAAATAGTGTTCATCAAGCTCTAAAAATTAGATGGTGCATTTTTAAGACCAAAGGGCATTAAAAAAAACTCATAATGGCTCTCATGTGTTCTAAAAGTAGTTTTATGAACATCTTCATCCTTGATTCTAATTTGATGGTACCCCGAGTGAAGATCCAATTTTGTGAAATAATTAGCACCATGCAACTCATCAAGTAAATCATCAATTACTGGAATAGGAAACTTATCTTTGATGGTGTACTTGTTGAGTTCCCTATAATCTGGGCACATCCTCCATGTGTCATCCTTCTTCTGCACCATGACCACTGGTGATGAATATGCACTTTGGCTATGCTTGATGATCCCTGCCTCTAGCATCTCATGGACCATCTTTTCAATCTCAATCTTTTGTGCATATGGATATCTATATGTTCTAATATTTGGTGGTTGACTACCTAGAATTAGTTAAATGGCATGATCATGTTCTCTTTTTGGTGGTAGTCCTTTTGGCATGGCCCCAAAAATAGATGAGTGGTCTTCAAGAATTATTTGTAGATCAGGATGTGTAGATACCTATGTGGGTTGAACTTATATGGAGCATAATCATGCAATAATTCCATCTACCCCCTTTTTTAGCATCTTGGTCATCTGATGTGAACTAATCAATTTTGGAAATTTTGCATTTAATCCATGTAGTTCAATTTTCTTACCTTCAGAATGAAAGTGCATGAATAGTTCTTGGAAGTTCATCTCAATTTTACCTAAGGTTGTGAGCCATTGGAATCCCAAAAAAATGTTTGTGTTACCCATGGGAATATCAAACATAGGAGAGTCAAGATTCTACCCACCCATAGTAAGCTTAATACTATGGCATTTGCCTGAATAATTAATTGTGCCACCATCTGCAATCATGACCTAAAATTTTGGTGCTAGGTAGATGAAATAGTTTAATCAAGTGGCCAACTTATGGTTTATAAAGTTATGTGTGCTCCTTGAATCAATCAACATTGTCACCTTTTGTTTCTTGAGTAAACCCACCACCTTAAGAGTTTGTGGAGTGCTAATACCTGTAAGTGCATGACAAGAGATTGTAGGTTGGGAATCTTTAGGTACCTCCTCTATATCTTCCTCGTCATCATTGGAGGCATCATCTGCTTCTTCATCTTCATTTGGTCCCTCAATGTAGAATAACTTCTTCTCAGCACATCTATGTCCTTTACTCCACTTGCTATCACAACCAAAACATAATCCTTTTGCACGTTTCTCTTCAATTTGCTGAGGGGTCAATCTAGTAGATGGAGGAAATGTTGGTGACGATATGCTACGATCTCTGAAGTGAGTGAATGGTTTCTTCTTGTTGGCTATGAATTTTTCCTCAACTCTACATGCTAGGATAATAGAATCATAAATATTAAGTGGATTAAACATGCATACCTCATGTTGAATGTGGTCCTTGAGTCCACCCAAAAATAGGTCATTCAAGTTTGCTTCAGAAATTGTCTCCACACATAAGGATAGGTTCTAAAAATGATGAATATAATCCTTGATGGAGCTAGTTTGTCACAATTTTTATAATTGGCTAAAGTAATTCTCTATCACACTATTTCCATAGTTTAATTGTAGCTCCTCTGTAAAAATTGACTAGGTGACATTGAGAGTCATCTTTTTCTTTTGAGCACACAACCATCGATACCAAATGAATTGATCAGGTTCAAGATACAAGGATGTGATGGTAACCTTTTGTCCACTTAGAATCTGATGTAGGTCAAAAAAACTCTCCATTTAGTTGAGTTAATTTAGTGGATCTTTTCCATCAAATTTGTGCATATCCACCTTTGGTAATAGGTTCCTCTGTGGCCATGGAGTTAGATTTGAAGTAGACTAGTTAGGAGAACCACCCTGGTGGGTTTGTGAAATAGAGTTAGCTTGATGATTTGACTAATTAATTTTTAAATCTGTCACGATATCTCCCAAACTATCTTGTATGGATTGCATATTAGATTGTATGTCTTACACCTCACTTTGAATGCCTTGCACACTATAGTCAAGCTGGCTCACTTTGTGATCTATGTCAGAAAACCATGGTACAAAGGGTATAGTACATCCCCATTATGACTCCATCTCTTCCTTGTTAGGAGTTTTACCTAGAGTTTTAACACCCTTCCCTTGGCCTCAAGTTTATGGACTTGCCATAAAAGGGTTTTACAATGTCGACCCTTATTGGCACTTTTGACCCAAATTTGACCAAGACAATTTTGGAATTATGTCAGCCTCAAATAAAAACATACAAAGAACATACCATATAAAAATTTTTATAAGATTTCCACAAATGTAAATAACTCAGAATAATTCTTTGAATTACACACTATAGAGCAATTTTATGAAAAACCATAAAATAGAGATAAATTTTGTAAAGCAGATCCAAATGAGCTGAAATTTTAATGGAAGCTTAATTTTATTATTTCTCACCTCTGGTAAATAAATTTAAAATAAATTAGAAACCATTTTTAATATATCAAAAAATTTAAAAATTTAGTGTTTCACCCACAAGATTGCCCAAATCGCAGCTCTGATACCACTTGTAATGAAATTACTTAAAGAATTAAGTATAACAGTAGAATTATATCCAAATATGACTGAAATATATCCAAATATATGATAATATATAATCCACTTCAAGGGGGAAACCTCCACAAGCTTCAATAAGAGTAGAATTCACAATATGATGATAAATGATTACCCACTACCTCCTATATATAGTCTATTTAGGCCATGGTTACTCCATAGGCCAACCTACTAATCAAAATAAAACATAGATAAATGTAATATAATGTCAAATATGGATAAGTAAGCCACAAGTCAGCTAATACTATCCTCATACATGTGATAGGTTAGGGGCATAGCAGTTCATATCTAGCTTCATAGAGATTTATTTGATATCTTGGATAATATGTGTGGATAGATTTATTAGTATTTATGAGAACATGTATGGTGATTTCACATTTACATTTGGATTGGACATGTTTTCTAATTTTATCTTTATGCATCTATTATATCATTTGACATTGTGTCAAATTCTTATTTATCTTACATAGTGATTTTTTCCTTTTGTACCTTATTTTTCTTATATTGTCATTTATATTATCATATGGATGTCTTCTTTGTCATTTCTTTCTCTTTCTCTTTTGAGTTTTTCTAAAAACTCTTTTAATTTTTCCTTTATGATTGTTTCCTTTCTTATCTTTATTTTCACAAATAATTTTCATTGTGACTTTGTTATACAAACCATGTTCCCTTTGGTCATTTTTACTTTACCATGTGATCATTTAGCAAACAAATAATATCATTATATTTTATTTCACTGGTCCACTTTAGATATCATTTTTTCCCTTTCTCCTCTTTTCACAAACTAAGCATATACATAGTTGAGACTTGAGGTCACATGTTGGTTCATTATTAATCATAAGTGTTCTATTTAGTCTTGTCATTGGTCACATACCTTCCTTTAGCCTTAGCCTAAAAATCATTCATGTGTATCACTCTATCTCTCATGATTGGTCATTCTAAACCTGTATGGAGGATGAATCTTAAAAAAAACTTTAGAAAATTTAAAATACAAATCATTTAACAAAATGAAATGATATAAAAGGGAAAAATATTCAAAGTTTCTTAAAAATCCAATCACACTAAAAGATGTGATTCACATCACATCTCCTTATACTAAAATCTTAAACTCCATAGTTGGCCTCATAATAGAGATGATGTCCTTTGGGATGTGATAGGTTGTTAGATTAGAAGAGGAGAATATATAAAAAAAAAAAAACTTTTAGTGCTACCTACTTTCTCACACAAGTACCCAATCTTCATAGTAGACCAACAAATCTATAAGGGCTCCTGAAGAATGGGGAACATGTCATGAGGAGGTAGGTGAATTTTAATATTATTATACCAATCTACCATCATGAGTTAATCTTAGTATCACAATTATTTTCCTATAAATATTTGTGACTATAGAGAATAGGATTCCTTTGTATATTTATGGTTACTAGTCACTTCGTGTCTTATCATGTCCTTAGTATACGTCATGTCTCCTAAGGTCTTATCATAAGATTCATAATTCATGGTTTATATATTCCATTTTTAATTCCCTATATCCCTCATATTTCTTCTTGAGAAATATTATTTTGGTTATTGATCACTCCCCTTAGGATTTCATTTTTGAGATACTTTGTAAGACCGTAGATAGGACCTAACATTCCTCACAAATTACCATTGATACCTTAATATTACCCACATCATTTATTAATTAATTTTCCCATTTATTCCACCTTAATGGTGGTCTCTTTGTGAGCTATAGTATAATACTATGGATAGGACCTAGCCCTCCTCACAAAAATTTCCAACAATACAAGTCACAATTAAAATTACAAGGGTCAAATATGAGATAATATGTGATCAATCATGAAGTTACACATCATTGACATGCTTCCTAAATTGATTTAGTATGTTTTATGCTTACTCCATTTCTTTTTCACCTTTTATCTTCTTATTTTATGATTGCATGTAAGAATCCAACCATTTCTTGAATTTCTCATACTTCCCAGTTTGAATTATTGTGATAAATTTAAGACCAAACTTTTGCCAATTTTGTTTTTCTCTTATAATTCCTAGCATTATTTAGTTTGATTGATTGACTTAATTTATTTATTTTTATATCATTTTATCTTTTACCATCTTCCAGTTTATTACATTATTTTCATACTTCTCAACATGATTTAGTGTGATCTTACTTGTTTTAATTTGGTACAAATTTTTCACTTGGTTTTAAAACAAATTCCTTTTTACCATCTTATATACCATATTTTGGCTCTTTATACTTAGTTATTTTTTGTGTTATTACACATTTCCCAACTTGAAATAGTGTGTAGTAGATTTTTGATTACTTATATTTTACCAAGTCCCTTTTGCCTATTTCTTTTTAACCATGTATGTGTTCTACATAATGCTATAAAATAAACCATATCTTCTATTTTTTATAGCATATACAAAAAATAGCTAAATACATGTTCTAAAAAGAAATATATCCAAGCATCCACAACAATAACCATAATGATAACATACACAATCAACATCCAATATACCAAAATGATATATATATATATATATATACATACATATATATATATAATAATTTTTGATACAATAATATACAAACATATACAATGCTCTAGCTTTATGGTAGGGCCCCATCTTGCCTATCTCATGGCCTAGCCATGCTACTTGTAGATGCCTCAGTTTGACCCCTCCACAAAGAACACTATAAAGAGGCCATCCAAGATCTCAATCCTGACACCTACCCCTATAGATGAGCTACCTAAGCTTATACTTATTCCAATTGGGATAAGCTCACTAGGTGTGCCACTCTTTCCTACTCTTGTACCTATCACATGGGTTAGGGTCATTATATGTGCCTATGTCATCTACATCACTATATCTAGATGCATAGCTCTCTCCTTAGCCAGGGCCTACCATGCCTATATCTCTCCTACACCCATCTTTGTTGGTGGTTACATCCTCTCTTTATATACTCATATCTACCTCGTAACCTCTCTAACTAGTCTAAACTAGATCACCTAAGTTGGGGTAGATGGTACATGGGGATCCTCTAGTGTAGTGGAGTCATACAACATCAATGCCTCATTTAGGACATCATAGAGTGCTCCCCTCACTAGGGACCCCCATCTGATTTCCTCACCCTCTACATCATTTATAAAAACCACACAAGATAGATATTAGATCATTGATATATCTCAAAATATATCTATCTGTAGTATATTTTATGTATAAACTTTAATAAAAACTTAACCATCTTTTATTACCTATCTATGTGTCAGACACTAATGTCTCACCATCTGCATGACCACCAAGCACAATCTCCCCATCCACGTAACCTCCAAGAACCTCCTTTATAGGTCACCACCTAAATATAAATCATTCCATCATAGCTCAAATTCATCTTAGCCTATGCCTGAGTGATCTCTCTATCATCTAGATCTCCTCTGGCCCACCTGTTGGGTCATCTAGAATAGAGATAGTATTAGTAATCTCTTACTCCTCATGCCTCTATAATGTTGTGTTCATTATGATCATTTATCCTCTAGCTATGGCATTGGTTGTGGTACATCTATTTCTACTACCTCCACATCCATCTCCTCCTGATCTTCTACCTATTGTGTTTAACTAGTCCATGGTCTCTCACAATGTGGTTTGAGCATTAACATCTCAACTAATGGCCCTAATCTTCTCCTTCCCCATGGCTCTCTCACATATTAGGCCCAAAATGTGGGCACTACTATAAATGCCTCTAGCTGAGGTAAGCCCATCTATCCTAGTACTCATGCCACCATATATGACTCTATCCACTAGGTGTAGTGCCGTATCACCTTTATCTATCTTATAACTAGTATAATTATGTCCCAACTAGGTCATGTAGCTATTATATGCCTATATTATTGGCATACTATGTCTTCTTGTCTTACTACTCATAATGTTAGCACATGGGTCATGACCCATGTTATTTGGTCTTGTCTCCATCTCAATACTTGAGGTGACCTATCATCAACCACATGGGGTAACCTAGCTAGCCGATACATAGGAAACCTCTCATAAATCCATGCCATCAATAATATGATCAGCCCTATATACCTTTTTCCTCTAGATATCACTCTATACATATCATGTTTGAGTTATACATAGATGATAGAGCCTAGATCATATATCACTCTCTCCTCTAGTATCATCCTGCTCAAGGCTACCATGAAAATTGGTACCTTATTATCTAAATTGTGACATAACACTCATGATATCACAATCCCTATCATAACCTTTGAGATGTCCATAACCTATGATGTATACAAATTAAACATACTCACTCTCTTGCCTAATTGTATCACTTCTAAGCTTGTATCCCATATGACTAAGGCTTTCTTATCTACAATACTATCTGGTGTCCCTATAGTCATAGGTGACCCTACTATTAATAGTCCCAAGATGGTATATACATCTTCTAGGGTGATAGCCACCTCTATCATATCCCCCTCCACCTCCCACCTAAAGGCATTAGTCAACCATTCCTAATATCTAAGGAACACGATTAATAAATCCATGTTGAGGGGTATCCTACACATCTTAGCTATCCCACCTAAGCCTATAGGGACTAGTCTTGCCTTATCTCCTATCAATAAGTGCTCTAGTAGATTTGGTATCCAAGATGCATCTACCAATTGAAAAAATATGGGTCACCCTTGCAACCAGTAAAAAAAATGTATTATATCTTTCATGTTATGTATAATCAAAATACATTCTTTTTAAATTTTCAACTAAAAACAAGCCTAATTATTTTAATCTCTTTCTTTTGATTTATTTTAACCTATTTCTAGCCTACTCGAACCTTGTTTCCTTTAATTAGTCATTTTGGACCATTCCAGAGCTCTTTCAACCTTTGCACATATTTCCCTACTATTTTGGTTCTCTGTTCAACCATAGTTTGACCAAAATTTCTTATTTTGACCTAGTTGACTTAAAAATCTTAGTCAACCCCCTTATTTTCATCTCCCTAGTACTACGTTGTCATAATCTATCTTTTTTTGCTCAGTTGGCAAACTATATTAGGTTAGTAGTCTATAAAATACACAAGGTCAACACATACCTACTAGGTTGATAGTGTATATTTTGTCCATTTTTAGCTTACTGGGTTGACCTAATTGTTTTTCTCTATCAACCCTATTCATTGTGCAAAATAAGTGCCTTCTGGTAGTTATTTCCATGATCCCTTCAAACCCATTTCCATAATTGGGTTTTCCTACCCTTATAAACTGATTTGGTTTCATTTTAAGATTTAGAAATGATTAAAATCTAAACTTTCTAAAAATACACTAAAATCAAGAAAATAGTCAATAATTGGCTTATGATTCTAAGTTGCCTACCTATCATGCAACTACTACCACTCTTGGGGGTCCCTCTCACCTAGCCTATTGTTTCCTCACCATCTTAGATTCTTTGGTCTCTTAGAGATCTTTTTCTCTCCTTCATAATTCATAATAAAAAATGACATCTCTTTGACTCTATTTAAAATTAGTTTTCAAAAATTCAAATCTTTCAAGTATTTGCTAGCAGATTCCTTTTTTTGCCTCTATCTTTATTTATAATAGTCCATTTTTCAAATCATAAAATACATTAGAATCATGGTTACGTAGAGAATATTTTCCACTACTATATGCCTATCTTCCAAATTTTTTTAGTTTTGTCTATTTTTTGCACTGACTTCTATAGGTTCACCTAATGTTCTTCACATTGCATGCCTTCACTTCTCTTACAGTTTACTTATTTATCTACAGCACTAAGTTAAGTAAAGGCATGTGTTTTTCAATTTTTTCCTTTCATTTATCTTATTTATTTCTTAATTCACTTTACTTATCATCAGCATTATGTGTTATCATGTTATATTCCCAAAGCACCATCCTATGTTACACTCACGTGACACATGATGAGATTCAAGTGGGGCATATGTATACACATTATATTTTCAAACTTTTATCGATTATTGACACTTTGTATCTTGTAATAACACATTGAGTCTCAATCTCTTTAAGTGCATTCCTTAAGGGTTGCATCAAGAAAGGTGGATAGATCATTGGTGCTTCATAGTATTATTGCCCCTTTTGCCACTTGCCATCTACACACTTGTCTCCTAAAAATATTAACCTTAATCTTTTTCTTCTTAGTCTTACCCATTCCATTCATTTTCCACACTTTACCCTCCTTTTCCTTACATTATTTACTTTTGGTTAGTCAATTTTACTAGGTTGACTAGGTCAACCTTCTATGGTTTTAGGGTATTTTTCAATTGAGAGCTTGTTAGCCTTTAGCTGATCTAGTCTTGGGACCTAGTGAATTATTACCCAAAATTGTATAGGGTTGACTAGATTGACCCTATATATCCAAAAAAATTTAAAGGATTTAAGGTAATATCTACCTATAAATACAATTTCATTTCCAACAATTTTTAAGAGAAAAATTGAACTAAGAATAAGTATGAATGAACATCTGCTTATTGACAATTCTACTTGAGAAGCAAAGCTTAGGGTTATATACTTTATTTGGAGATACAAATCTTGTCTTCTGGAGAAGTCTTTTAGATTCACTAATAGCTTGTGTATCCTAGAGATGATTTGTCTTTGTTATCCTTACATACTAGAATAACCTTTTGCAAATCACCTTTGCCAAGGGAGAGATTGAGGCTGAGTGGGTTAGTCTTCAAAGGTAAATATTCCTAAGTTTATTTCTCATTTGTAAGAGTATATAGATAATGAAATTGTGCTTCTCTTCCATTTATTATTATTTTGTATACATTTATGTGAGTATATGTCATCTATGCATGCTTAGTTTTATAATTTATAACCCCCACTTTGTACCACAAGATTTGGTGGGCACTAGATTAGTTTACTTTACTTGTTTATTATATTAAGTGAAACATCAAACCTAGGACCCCTTTAGGTTTTCTCTCACTATTGTGTTAGATTTTAGGCTTTGTAACCCTTCTTATCATGGTGTATTGTGATAAATGATCCCCTAATTAGGTCTAATGGATCCCCATATTGGTCATGCTCCTACTTAGAAAATGTATTCCTAATTGGAAGTATAGGTATGCTCTATCTTCTTTGAGCCAGGATTGATTTATAAACATGATTCATTTTTGATTGCATATAGGGAAGGCCTCACTCTTAAATCTTTGCCTAATATTAGAAGTCCAACAATATAACCTCTAGTTTAAAACTCATGTAATGATACATGTTATAATGATAATTGTCAAAATAAACTTTTTAGCCCAAAATAAATTATGCATGTAAAATAATAGATTGGGAACCAAAGTTACACTTTCATGACAATCATGAAAATACTTAATTATTCTAAAATTGGAATACTAATGTCATGCCACTATTTGAATTAGCTGATGATGACACTACAGTTATAACTATGGTGTAGATTGAGAGCTATATGACATTAAGGGCACTAACTAATAGTTGTACACATTATAGA
Source organism: Torreya grandis (assembly GCA_037957365.1). NCBI lineage: Eukaryota > Viridiplantae > Streptophyta > Pinopsida > Cupressales > Taxaceae > Torreya > Torreya grandis. Next base: position 260,066 of record JARHVA010009551.1, on the reverse strand, counting down.
CCTAGAAGCTACATCCTTAGACTTTATCACTTTAACTAGTTCATATAATGTATCAAATTCTTTATCTATTACCTCAAAATTAAATAGCGAAGGCTTCAAAATATTGACTACTTCAAACATTAACTTATCTTGATCTACCTTTGAGTTTTTAAGCTTAGCTACTAAGGCTCCATCCCTTATCCCTTTGTCTTTATCAAAGCTCACTAATTGTAGCACTTCTTTTTTGGTCTTATATACATTACCTTTCACTTATTTTTTGAATCATTAACTAGCTAAGTGGATAAAGTTGTCTAAATTAGATTTATTCACCAACTCCCTTATCTAGGTGATCACCTTAGTTACTTGCATGCCAGTCAAAATTTATAGTGCTTTAGCCTCATGACTAAAAAAAAAACTCAAAATCTTCTTCATTGATCTATGCCAATTTATGGAGGCATCAATTTTGGAAATAACATATTTTAGGCAATAAGAAGCATCCATACTAGTCATCAAATTAAGATGATTAAAGGCAATGATTCTAGAATAGTGGACTATGAATTTCAACCTCCTTTATTTGTCCTTCATCCTATTCCATAATGTAACAATATATTATTTATGAGCCTGGATAGAAACCCTACATATTCTAATGTTGATCAAGAGGTTATACAACTTTGTAGCTACACTATATACCTCAATAATTTCATCCTAATAAGAATGTATAGTATTAATTTTTTTGCACCTCTTAAAGGCTTCCTCAGTGTTTTGGTGCATATCTTTTAGTTCTAACCTAGCAGAATCAACAAAAGTATTGAAATTCTCAATGTACTGGGTAGGGTCATTGGGGTTCCTCTTGGTTCTTTTGGCTAGTTAAAACAAATTCTATCTTTATTCAAATTTTATCTCTCCCTTTTTTATGTATTTATTATTTTTCTCTTTCTCACCCTCTGTATGGTCCCACTCTCTTTGTCAAACCTTGTATAAATTTTAGGAAGCTCCTTCATAACTAGGTTTTACATTTCATCATGTACATTTATCATCTCCCATGCCCATTGAGGAGCTATAAATTCACATGTTTCTTCTCTTTGGACAAGTTATAAATATGTATAAAGTTGAGAGGTCATAGGAAGGGATGTGGTCACTCAAAGATATATGGTTGGCAGCGAGGCACTTATTTTTATGGAACTTTGGAGAGCTTTTGTCAAACCACCTACCATGAAGAGGCTTCTTTCATTGGTCTTGCCTTAGCCAAGAATTTGGTGAATCTTGAGGTTATTTCCATAGTCATGGTTTCTTTTATCAAAGCTAGTGGCTAGGGCATGGGAAGTTATAGTTGGGTTACCTTCTTTCCTAGAGTTAGTGGCTTATTAAAAATTGATGTTGTAACCAAATTATCTAAATGGAATTTTATCAGAATCTATACTAGTGACAATGAAAGTGGATTTTTTATACCAGTAACTAGATAAATGATGGAAGAAACTAACTCAAAAATCTTCTAGGTTTTCTATAGGGTGATCCCAACAAAGGCATATCCTCTTTCCTATACTCCTAGACTCAAAGATATTGATTTATTTAGCTCATTGTATTCATCATCTAATTATGTACTCCTATGTCTAGGTCTTCTTCTTATGATAGGTAGTTAACTTCATTGGTTCCTCCTCTTATTTTAGCTCCATGTCATCCTCTATATCTTTCTCCTCTTCCTCAACAACTTATTCAATGATAGGGAGATTAAGAGATGGCCTCTCTTATAGATTTATACATAAGGAAGGATCAGGGGAATCCTTGTGCTTATTTTGGTATGTGAAGATAGGTGGAATGGAGGGTGCATGATATGGTACATGGGTTGTGATAACTAATATGGTAAGAGGTGGAGTGGAATGTGATGAAATGAAAGGTGTGGAGAGAATAGGGGTTCCCTGATGGGACTTAGGATATTTAAGAGATCTAGGGAGATTGTAACTAAAGTGAAATATGATTGTAATAACTTTAAAAGTATTATTTGAGTGATCAAGGTGAGAGGAGATAAATGAGTCATCACAAAACTACTCTTCCTTTGACTATATATGGTAACTATTAGTTTCTCCATGGTTGTTGTTGTCCCCAAACAGGGTTCATTTTAGTGGGCCATAATTTTTTTTTTGTGAAGGTCATGAGGTGAATTGGATTTACAATAGTAGCAAATTAGTTTGGAAGGCTTATCATTACATAGGAAAATCATATGATGCCATGTGATGAATCACACAAGGCCTACCAAGTTTTTAAGAATCTTGTGTAAATGTAGATGAATGCCCAAGAAATATAGACATAAAGGCCTTTGATGGTAGAATATAGGCATTCGATGGTATCTTATGAGTGTGGGTGCCCCATAATAGCCTGTAAACACCTAACTAATGTTTGTCAATGTTTGATAATAGCATATAGGTGGATGATATCAGTTTATGGGTGCTTGACAATAGCTTGTGGGCATATAACTATATATAACTAGTGCCCACCAAAAAAATATTAGCATCTACTTGCACAATATCGGTACCTACACAAAAAATTGCCAACACCCTGCCATAGAATATTGGTACCCACCCATACACTACTAGTATCTACCCACAAATTACCAATGTTGGGTGGACACTGATAGTCTATGAGTAGGCACTAATAGCCTACCATTATTTTCCCATAGGTATTTTATCATCTTCTTTTATCCTATCATTATCTTCTTGTATGTTACCATTAGACATCAACAATCTACATTTAGGCACCCACAGGTTACTATCAGGTGCCTACACTTGTAGGATGTCCTTAAACACACGTAGGCTACCATCAAATGCCCTCATATTTAATTTCCATGATGTCAACAAAATAATAGTAAATGGAATTATAGTTCAAAAAGTACTAAAAATTTATATTTTGAAAAAATCATTGCATACCTTGTTAGGAACTATTGTTTCTTGAAGTCCTCTTGGGATTTAAAATACAAACCAGTAAAAAAGTTCCTAAAGTTTCCCAATGGTATGTGGTGAATTAATTTAAATTGGATTTTTAGGTACAAACAAACTAAATTTATATGAGGAAATCTATATCCAAATGTAGGTAAACCTATCCTTAAAATTAACTTTAACCCCAAAAATTTAGGTGATCCTACCCTCTCATCCACTCCCCAAAAGTTGCCAAATGTTGACTTTGAAAAATGGAATATTTATATATTAACAAAGATTTGAAATTAAAAAATTCCATATCCAGAATTCTTAATCATATGAAGTTGTAGAAGTGAAAGGAATCTAAAGACCAAGAAATCCTCTCAAATTTTCTTTCTTGAGCTAGGGATTTGAATCCCTTTGGCTTTCAGATGGATCTAATCCTTCTTTTATGGCTTTTGCTTCTAGGGAAATAGGTTGATCAAGTGGTTGAGAGCCTTGTGATGTATATGGAGGCCATTATTGACTCTCTTCATTCTAATCTTATTAAATTATGGCCTTTTAATTATATAGCATATCATGTGCTAATATTATAGTTATCTTCTTGTCCTTCATTTTTATCCATACTTGGGAGTCATCTTAAGCATTCAATAAAACCTAATCATGGTCATAAGTTAAGAAACATGAAATTTATTCTTTTTTAGGATGGTATTGAGGTAACCAATTATATTTTTATTAGATTCCCATAAGTTGTCATGGGTTTACCAATTGATATAAAATGTGACCTAGTCACATAGTAGTGTTGCCCAATGTTGAAGGGCATTTTAAATTAGTAGGCCAAGTGTCTATAGCTCAATTCCTCATCAATGTTATTAAAAACTTGGTAAGCTATCTATTGTTCTAAAATTTTATTATGAACATGATGGGGTAGCAACAAAGGGTCAGTCCTAGTACCGTCTACTTGGATGATAGTTACATCAAGGTACAACCAGTAATCACCCATTTTGGTGAGTGTCCTCGTTATATTCTTAAATAATTTGGGAATTGGGGTGCCTTATATATATTGGTATATATAATTATAAACCTAAATACTTATTATTTTAATATCATTCATGTATTTATGAATAATATATGAAGGAGAAATCTTCTCTGACCTTGTTCCCTAAATACTCTATTGATGGTTACCATTCTTGGCCATAGTTCTTGTATACAGAAGCCATGACCACATCCAGTAAATAGGACATCATGTATAAATTTACATCTTTGGGACTTATATCAAGATAGAGTATTTATGCATTTATTATTTTAATTATAATCTCTCCCAAGGCTACCAATATGTTATTGGTCAATAATATGTTTGGTAGTGGCACCCATTCAACCTAGACATAAGTAATACTTAGGAACCCATAAAATACAATTGGTGGAAATTCCCCCCTTGGGTATTTGGAATTTTGTAATCCATTATTTCATATTCTCATCCAAAGTATTGTGTTTAAGCCACACATTAGTTTGAGGCTTGATTGTAGGTAGTTTCAGGGAAAAAAGACCTAAGGTAGCTTTCAAACACACTCCCTGATATGTAGGTAGAGGTGATTTGGACCCTTTTCACATATATAATGTCACTTAAAGTGGTTTTATTAATGAATAAAACATTTAAGAGGTCAATGCATGGAATTACCTCTAGTTTGGTCATAGCCTAATGGAGGCCCTAGTCCATAATTGGGAGTTAATCATGAATCTATTATTTGGATTTGGAGAGATTTTTTAATCAGATGAGTAAGACTGAATTGACTTGATCTCTTCCCATAGTGTCAAATAGTGAGGAAAATTTAAATACAAAACACTCTTCTCTAATATTATTTCCCTATATTTTGTTGATCCTACAAATTAGAATGGGGATGGGACTGAGGGCTTACCTTGCTTTGATGAATAAGCCATTGTTATTGTTTAGTCACTACAAATCCTCTCATGTTTTATATTGGGCCATTATATTCTTAGTGAGTGAATAAATATATGGATCATTAGATGCTTTAGGAAGTTTTGACAACATAATAATTTAATGACTAGATCAATAATAAGGTGAATCTAATGTTTGTAGATTATATATATATATATATATATATATATATATATATATTACTCATAGGATTGTCTATTGATTATAATTGTGTGCCTTTAATGCTAATAACAAATTATTTCCTTTAATTACCATTTTGATTTGAATATGCCTATCATATTTCTAGGTGTACCTTATTTTCCAAGTGGTGGTATTTCATTAATTCTTCATATCTAGTCATCACTTTAAGATAGATGTCAGCCATTCATTAACTTGTTTCTTTGCCATGCTGTCAAAAATCTTCCCTTATGTTTTGCCCTTTCCCCAAATAGTGCCATATGTCATGTTATCATCAACTTGTCCTTTTTAGTTTGTTCATTATGTTTGAGAGGTTCCATATAGGTGAGTTAACATGATTAAGCCATGTGGCATGATCTCATAGCACTAGAGGTATAAAATTTTGGGTCATTGGATTGGTGTTATTTTTGGTGAAAATATTTCTATGGTCATGGGCCAATGTGATCGAGACACATGGAGGGATCTTAGAAGATAAAAGATTTAGGAGCTATAGAGGGATCTTAGAATATCAAAGACACATTAGGCTATAGACTGAATAACCATTTAACCTTATAGTAATGAGTTAATGGTATTGAGACACATGGAGTGATATGATAATCTTGGAAACTTGGGAACTCAAAATCTCAAAGGCTCAAAAGGAATAAATATCTGTTAAGTTTGTTGATAAATAGGTGAAGTTATAATGTCTTTAATTTAGTATGGATATGCCACATGGCCTATTTACAAATCTTAGGAGAATTATGATGCTTTAAATACTTAACCTTTTGTAATAATCCAAAATTCTAAATGATGTGAGATAAACATGTGTGATAACTACATGAAATATTTATTCTGGTTCTAATTGGAGGAAATCAATGGTTTTTAGTTTTTAATCCTATGATAAACATATACATACCAGGACATAAAAAACTTAGACCAATTAGTCTTCAAACCAAATTAAATTAAAAATTGTGTAAAATCCAAGGTTTAAAAGGACTTAAGATACTAGTTTAAACTTAGATTGTTATCAAATTTATCTGGGCAATGTTGGATTTTGTATAAGTAACCCTTATAAAAAATACATGATACCCTAGTCATTGCTATTTATGGTCATAATTCCCTAGGTAGGGGTTTTTCAATAATGGGTCCCTATTTTCAAATTTGAAAAATGGGGTGTGTGTGTGTGTGTGTGTTAGGGAACAACAAATGGTGACTCACTGGGGAAAATACTCCTAAGTATTTTGAGAACCAAGAATTTTGAAAACATATTATGATAGAACTTAAATTTTAATAAAGAAATAATAAATAAATCCAACTTATAAAAAAATCTTACTTTATAATGCAACATACTAACCTTCCCACTCTTTTGATGGGTGTGTGATCTTGTAAAATTAATTTCCCTTGGTCATGCATATTTTGATAAAAGCTTGATAAATAATATAGGTTTCATCTTGACTTTGACCTTTCTAAAATAAACAATGTAGGTATCATCTTGACTTTGACCTTTCCATTAATGAAAAGTAAAGTATGGGCATTGCTCTACTACTATACAAGTACCCATGTCCCCAATATAGATACTTTTTATTCCACTTGAAGCCTAACTCTACTTTGAATTAGGCATCCATATCCCTGGTAGTGTTTACTGAAATCACCTATCACCTATCCTCTATCATTTTTCCACTTTTTTTTTAATCATAGACAAATTAAGGTTGGGAACCACCTTTGGGTGTATGTATGAAAAATTATTTGTGAGTATGTCCCTATTAGTGTATATTTAGCCCTATTTTTATCATATTCTATCTAAGTTTTAACATATGAGAGTGACATGTATCTTTGTAAATGGGAATATTTTATATAATTTGAATGATTATATCAAAGCAAGTGCTAAAATTTGAATAGGCCTATTTATCTAAATAAAACTAAAAATTAGTCATGATACATATTTCAACTCCAAAAAGTCTAATACTATCAAAACAAATTTTTATGAGTACCAATTGTTTTCCCTTTCAATATCATCCCCTTTAGTTTGTAAATTCACTTTGGATTCAATATGGTAAATTTTTTGAGATGGTTCTATGACTTAAGAAAATAAACTAGAAAGCATGAAACTATGATATCAAAAGCAACAAAACTACTTTAAAGGAAAATAAGTGTAGAAAGAAAGAAATTTAGTCTAGAAAGCAAGAAATCTAATATATAAATCAATAAATATAATCTAATCCTAATCTAAATCTCCATTTATAGTTCACTCTGATGCATATCTAGCTAGATAAACCATGAAGTAAAGCATCAAAAACTACCCATTGATTAGAGAGTTGAGGTCCTTTAATTTAATGTCTTTTAACCTAAATGCATTGTTTCCTAGGATTTCAGATACCTAATATGTTCTAATACATAATGGATTGAAATTTTCATGCTTCCATTTCTTTTCATGTGCTTTATCCCAGAGGAACACTATGTATAAAATCTTGAAAGCCTTAATCTTGGATCTTTGATTTGATAATATTCTAACATTTTTTGAAGCTTTGTAGTGATTTAGTTATTATGTCTTCTAATTAGACTATTTCAAGTATTATGGAAGTTATTATCTCATTTTTTCTAATATAATATTACATAAATTGGTAATCTAGTACATTGGGAGTGATGGGGAAGACTGGTTGTCATCCATACACAAGTAGAAAAGGTCAAGATATGAGAGCTTCCTTGTGCCTATTTTGGTCTACCCATAGTGCATATTTTAATAAGAGATGCCATTCTCTTAGTTTATTTTGTGTATATTTTTTATGACAGGCATTATGTTCTTATTGGATGATTAAGATATTCCATTTCCTTATGAGTAATAGTTGGAAGATAACTTGAGGGTGATCTGACTATGGTAGGCTCATTCTATGAATTCAATAGATTAGAATGCTAGACCATTATCATAAACTAATGAAATGGGTGTGCCAAATTAGGTGACTATATACCCTTACAATAAATTTATGACATCTATAGCTTGTGAACTATTGATCTCAATAGCCTCTATCCACCTGGTATAATAATCCATAGATGTGAGGATGAACTTGTGTCCTACTAAAAAACTTGGATTTATTACCCCAACAAAGTCTAGGTCCCATTGGAATAAAGGGCATCCTTAAATGAATGGATGTAAATTAATAATAACATTCACTTCTTTCTTTTCAAACACTTAGCATCATGTCATATTATGACATGGTTATGTGCATCCTTAAATATTTTAGGCCAGTAGTACCTCATGCTTAGAATCTTATGGGTTGTGTTTTTGCCAAAGGGTTGTCCATTGCCAACCTTATGACATAGATTGTCTAGGATATCCTTAGCTTCCTATTTTAGAATTAATATTAGGTATACAAATTCATATTTATTTTTTTAAAGGACCCCTTTCTTGATCATGAAGTGAGTTTATTTGAGCCTGAGGGCTCACTTTTACTCTCTGCTCAACTCTAGAGGGCATATCCCTATTAGAAAGTAATGAATGATATATGAGTACCATTATCCTCATATCACTTTGGCTTTATTAATTTATTAAATGTGGATGTGTGGGTTAGTTTGAGTCATCATCTAGATGAGGCCCTAGTATATTACTATTTTAGCTAGTCTAATTTCAAGTTTAAATGCTTGAATTTTGGCCATCTGTTTCCCTCTCCTTTATCCTATCTCATTTTGGTTGAGCATGAGTTTGAATGATAGGTTGGTGATAAAGTAATATGTATTACTTAGTATAATATAATGTCTAAATTCTTTATGGCCTTATTTAAGGCTTATATTTACTTATCAATCATCAAGAATTTTAGTTATGCATCCTTTAAGTTGGTATTCATGTAGTCAATGGGGTGTTCATTGTCTTATACTTTTGTGTCAATATCGTAACAATGGTATGTTCTAAAAAAATTAATAGAGATAAAAATCTTTATTGAAATTTGCACTAATTAGGACTGGGGCTTGAGCAATAACCATTTTAATATCCTATAAATATTTCTTGTTTTTTTTCATCCACTCAATCTTGGAATCTTACTTTAGCATGGCATTTAATGATTTGGTAATTTTTTCAAAACTAGAAATAAAATTTCTCATGAAGTTTATCTTTCCAAATAAAGTGTTCAAGTCTTTCATGCTATTGGGTGGGATTAGCTTGGAGATGGCTTGGACACAGTCTAGGTTGATACAAATCCCTTCATTTTTTATAATATGACCCAATAATTTTCCTTCAATCAACCCAAAAAATCCTTTCTTGGGGTTCATATAAACTCCATACTTCATGTAACTATCTAGGACATTCTATAGGTGGATTACATGGTCACCCATGTTTTTGGAAAAAAAATTAGATCATCCATGTAGATGATGATACACTTCCCCACTAATACCTAAAATTCAAAATCCATTGATATTTGTAAATCATCCCTTACATTGTTTAGGATGAATGACATCCTTTTATATGAAAATGTACCCCATTTGGTGGTGAAAGCAATCTTCATCTTATCTTCTACCTTAACCAATACTTGGTATAATCTATGAATCCACCCAATAAAGAAATCATTTTAGAGCCACTCACCATCTATATTGCTTCGTCCAGAGAGTATTGGGGATAATTGTACTTTTCTAAGGCTTTGTTTAATTTTTAAAAATCCACACATAGCTTAATTTGTCTACTATTTTTCCTAATAAATACCAAATTAGATAATTAATTGAGAGCCTAATTGGGAAAATAATCTTTGTATCCAAGATTTTTTGTACCTTAGTCAATATATGAGAGGTTCTAAGACCATATTTACTATTCTCTACCTTTACCTAAATAGAACGTGTTTTGGTCTTAAATGGATGGTGTGGGTAATGACCTTGGGATCAAAGATTTTTAGGTTTTTATATGTCTAAGAAATTACATCCTTGTAATCTATAAACAATCCCTTTATCTTATGTTTTTCACTTTTAGTACATCTTATACCTATATTCACTGGTGGGAAGCCTGGTTAGTCCCCAAGTTTTCCTTGGTGAAATCAAACTTGATTTCCTTTAGCTATTTTTGCTTTTGGGCCTAAGGGTCAAATTCAAAATCTCACTTCAAAAAAACCATGCCCAAGGGAATTTAGTTTTCTTTCTATTCTAGAACACCTTCCTTGCCCATATCTTTAGTCTTCATAGGCTGGATACTTCCTTCATCTCTTATCTAGGCCTTAAAATCTCTTGAATTATTTAGGAACTATATGGTTTGTAGATCATCATCAAACACATAGAAATTATCCACATTGTCAATGATAAAAGGGCATGGGACCAACTCCACTAAAAATTTCTACATTTTTTACTCCTAAAGTGGTGCCATATTGGTGGTAAAGGCTACTAAAAAATCACCTATATTATTTTTTCTCTTTGGATGGCCTTGATGTCAAATGATTTAAAGGATTTGATCAAGTCCCAATATCAGTAATTTTACTTCTTTAGGTATGTAATCTTGTATTAGTACTTATTTATGATCTAGTTTACAACCAAATCTAAATCACTAAACACTAGTAGTTGTTTGGCATTATACTTTAATGTAAATTATAGGCCTAAGATCAGGGTTTCATATTTAGCTTAGTTATTGGTGTAGGGGAATTGAAACCTATAAGTAGCTAGGTATTGTTTACCTTTTGGGTATATTAGGTCTATGCCTACACCAAAACCTTGATTTACATGAGCTATATCAAAGTGTAGAGTCCATAATTGAGAAGGACCTTCAAAATATTTTTCATGCAATTGTTGTTTGGTGGTGAATGTGTATACACCTATATGTGTTGATACAAAGTTGAATTAGTCATTTTTAGTGTTTTTCTCAATGATTAAGTACTTTATTTTGGGCTCTTTTTCTACCCTAATTTGATTTGGTACCCCCTTCTAAGGTAACCACATGTGGGATAAATGTATGCCCATCTACCCATTTAAATATTTAACTAATCTTACCTTAATATTTAAATTATGTGCCTCTAAGATATCAATGACTAGGATTCAATAGTCTTATACACACATAGATCTATTACCAAATGTATGCACACATTTATCAATTATATAACACATGGGATTTGGAATTTATCTAACTAGAATACTATTCTTTTAAACTTATCAGGAGTCAAACCCAACTTTTAGAAAACATTCATAGACATTACATTTGATAATGCCCCAAAATCAACCAAGTAGTGTATATTTTTGTTGAACATTCAAACTATTAATATGATTGATGGTACCTTAGTTTTATCTTTGTGCATCACTATAATTACATGGATAGTTTTGGACTTGTCATAAGTCCTCTATGTCAGGGCCTTGAGTAGTAACTCCCTTTATTTAGTGATTTGAGCTAGTTCATGAAGTCTGATGTTAGATTTAATATTTTCACGTCTTCAACAATATTATATCCTTCCTTTCCCTAATACTCAAAGCTATGTGACTAATATTTTTGATTAAAAGGAGACTAATCATCCCTCCTAGTTGGAGGTGGATTATCTCTTCATAGTAGTGGTATATTTTCTTTAACATTTAGATCAAGAAGAGTAGTGGTAATATTATTGGATGGTGCTAAAGAAGCCATAGGATATTTATTTCTCAAGTTGTAATTGTTCTGGACCTAATAATACTACTAGGAAGCTTGAAATTCATTTTTGTCATCCTCATGTTCATTGTCATCTTCCCCTAGGAAGGGGAATTCATAAGAGTTAAAAAAAGGAGTTGTGATAGAGTTTCCTAAAGAATTTGATGAAGATGGATCTTGTTGACTAGGATAATTTTCCTACCTTTCAACATCATACTAGAAGATTTTGAAAGTAGTACAGAACTTGATATAATCTAATTCCCCATGTTGCATGGTTTAATGGACCTAGCACCAGTTCAAAAGAGATGCATCCATAATATTGATCTATGGCATATTATTATAAAGAATCTAGTGCTCTTGATTATTCTCAGACTTGTTGCAAGGATTGGTATACCTTTGGAACCCATAACCCTAATGGTTTTGATTAGATTTTTATCCACTTATATTACCCATACATTTATAAATGTTGAGGAGTTCATTAATCAATTTTTGTACAATCCTCTATAGCATCCATTTATTTCTTAGTTTACTTTGGAGCATTGTATTATGTGAAACTATTATTAACTAGTATAAAATGTTGACTTTGTCCCTAATGGTTAGAAGCTAAAAATTTCAAGAAACTGGAATGCTAATTTTGGTTAACATGGGTTAATGGAAATTGGTTGTGGATTGGGGTTTGGTTTTGTACCAAAAAATTCTAGGTTATAATATGGATTAGGTTAAAATCTAGGTATCTAGGTCCAAGATTAAGTGGAGGTAATCATTACAGTTAAGGATACAATTGCTTGTCTACATTATACCTATGTATAATCTAGGGGTAAGTATTAATACCAACAACCCTACATAAAATTATAGTAGTCATGGAATCTAAGGAATTTCTATAAATTTAAATAGCTAATGGATCATTAGGTTGATATTCATACTCCAATCTACTATACATCTTTTGAAATCAAGCATTGAAAGCTCAGAATGGCTTGATGGGCTCCCTTCACATGGTAGAAAAGTGTTTATAGATAACACTTGCACTAGTAAATTGGCCAAACTAAGATAAGAAAATATCTTGACATTATTTATAGGTTATGATTGACCCTTAAAAAATAGTTAAAAACTAGTCATATGTTGCTTCTTGAAAAGTGACAGGCAATAGTTTGTAAGTCACATCCTTGTAAATTACATTAAATATCCCTAAGGTAGATTTGAAAGTCTTTATATGTTCTTCTAGGATCCTTCCTCCCAAGGGAGAGAAAGAGGGGAGGTAATTATTTGGGTTTCTAGGAAAATCATGCATCACTCTTACAACATTGATAGCTAAGCTAGTCAACCAATCTATGGCTTGAGGTGTGGGGATTAGGCTTAAGTGGAGGATTAAGAGATGGGTTCTATGGATGGGATATTAGTACTATTAGAAGCTGAGATGATATTCCTAGAGATGATGAATCTACCCTAAGTCTCTTATAAATAAATCTATTAGACCTATGATTCTATGTATCTCCAAAGGTGGTTGTAAGAGGTTACTATCTAAGTTTGACCTTGTTAATCATCTAGGTGCATCCAATACAACTCAAGTGATTTTAATCCTTAGGATATAGGTAGAGGATGGAGGCCCTAATTTTATCACCAATTTAAAATCTTATATTAATGTGGGTTTTATACACACCCCTAAATTTTTTTACAAAGTTGTTGCTAACATTTTAGGATTAGTGAACAAAATCACTCAAAGGCATGAGTTGCAAGGTATTTAATTTTATAACAACCTATTAGTGGAATAGTGGTTGAGTGACATAGATTATTTACTATGGTTGAAATTGGATTTACTTTGAGTGGGTAAAATTATAATTATTATAAATAATGTTGGTAAGATTATAAAATAAACTACAAAAAGAGGGAAGAGTAAGGCAGAAAAGGAAGGTTTATGGTTTCAAGACTAGTATTTGAGCTCAATTAGGATAAGGTATCTAGAAAAATACTTGTTTCAAGTTATTTTAGCATATAAATAATCAAATATAGTTAAACATTAAAAGGTAATAAGAACACAATATACTCAAACATGTAGAAACAAAAGGTTGCCTAATCACCATATTGTTATTCCACATCTACAACAGAGTTATGATATGCATTCAAAATATTTTGAAAATAGTTATAACTAAAAATAAAATACTAATATTTAAAATGTATACCTCATACACAATTTTAAACACTAATATACCATAATGATGGAACATCCTAATAATTCCATAGAATTGGAGAATAATGAATATTTACATGTCAAGACCAAGTTAAGTAGAACTTCTTTAAATTTATTATTAATCTTAATAGCCAAAATTATCCTACCTTTATGATTGATAGGTTACGTGTATTTATAAGATTGGGATGGATAAGGCCTCATCTCTTCAAACTTTACCTAATATTACAAGTCCAAAAATAGATCGTCTAGTTTAAAACTCATGTAAAGATGCATGTTATAATGATAATGGTCAAAATAGACTTTTCATTCCAAAATAAATTATGCATATAAAATAATAGATGGGGAACCAAAGTCCCACTTTGATGATAATAATGTAAATACATAATTATTATAAAATTAGAATACTAACACCATGTTGATACTTGAATTAGTTGATGAAGACATACAATTATAAATGTGGTGTAGATTAAGAGTTCTATGAAGATGAGGGCACTAACTACCAAGTGTACACATTTTAGACCTAGAAGATGCCTCCTTAGCCTTTATCACTTCACCCAGTGCATATGTTGTATCACATTTTTTATTTATTACCTTAAAATTCAATAGTGAAGGATTCAAAATATTGACTACTTTAGTCATTAACCTATATTGTTTTGCCTCTGAGATTTTAAACTCAAATACTAAGGGTTCAACCCTTGTCACTCTATATTTATAAAATCTTACCAATTTTAGCACTTATTTATTTATTTTACATATAAAACCTTCCACTTCTTATTTGAAATATTCAATAACTGAGTGGTGTATATTGTTAAAATTATGTCAATTTACTAGATCCCTTGTTTGGATGATTACCCTGGTTATTTGCATATCAACCAAAATTTGTAGTTCTTAATCCTTATGACTAACAAAAATATGCAAGAACTTCTTCATTTATCTATGTCAATTAAGGGAGGTATCCCTTTTATAAATCACATAGTTTAGGCATCGATAAGTATCCATGTTGATCATCAAATTAAGCTAATCAAATGCATTGATTATGGAACATTGGACTAGGAAGTTTAACCTCATTTTTTTTCCTTCATATTATTTCATAATGTAACAATATCTACTCTATGGGCCTGAATGGCTGCCCTAGATACTCTAATGTTGAGCAAGATGTTATACATATTTTTAGTTGTACTCTATACCTCAACAATTACCTCCTAAGGATCCTATATGATATTCATTTATTCCACCTCTTCAAGGCTTACTAAGTGATTTGGTGAATCTCTTTTGGTTCCAACCCAATATAATCAAAAAAAATATTGAAATCTTAAATATACTTGATAGGGTCATTAGGGTTCCTCTTGGGTATTTTGGCCAGTGAAAACAAGATATCTCTTTATTCAAATTATATCTCTCCCTTTGTCCATGTTTTTATCATTTTCCTCTTCCTCACTCTCTATATGATCCCACTCTCTTTGTCAAACCTTGTATAAAATATGGGAATCTCTATCAAAACTAGGTTTTGCCTTTCATCTTATACATTTTGCATATCCCTTACCCATTAAGGAACTATCATTTCATTTATTTATTCTTCTTGGGTAAGTTATGAATAAATAGAAGGTTGAGAGTTCATTGGAAGGTATGTGGTCACTAAAAGAGATATAGTTGGTAATGAGGCACTTATTTGTATGTGAACTTGGGCCAAACACCTACCATGGATAGGCTTACTTAATTGGTGTCACCTTGACTAAGAATTTAGTTAACGCCAAGTTATTTTCATAGTCATGGTTGCTTTTTGTAAATCCAGTGGCTGGAGAATGGGAAGGACCACTTGGGTTACCTTCTTTCTCAGAGTTGGTGGCTTATTAGAAATAGACATTATAACCAAATTCTCAAAATGGAATTTTCTAAGAATCCTTATTAATTTTGGTGTGGAAAGAATATCATAATTTTTACCAGTAACAATGGAAGTGGAATATGCAATAGTAGGCATTATTTTAGGTAAACTTACAATTAGATTTTGTAGACTAGGTAATGAAGAAATGATGGAAGAAACTACCTCAAAAAAAAATTGGGTTTGCTCTGGGTTGAGTCTGACCAAGGTGTCTCCTCCTTCCTATCCTCCCAGACTTAAAACTTTTGCTTTCTCTAGATCAACTTCTTTATCATTTGGCTATGATACTCCTATCTCTAAGTCTTCTTCTTCTAATAGATAATCAACCAAAGATATTAATTTTTTCTATTTCCTCCTCTTGTTCTAGATCCATGGAATACTTTATATCTTTCTCCTCTTCCTCAACAAATTCCTCAATTACATGGAGACCATGAGATGGCCTCTCTTCCAATTTTATACCTAGGGAAGGATCAAGGGAATCCTTGTGATTTCTCTATTATGTGAAGATAGGTGGATTGGAGGGTGGATGAAATTTTTTATGGGTTATGATAATGATTATGGTAGGAAATGGAGATGAGTGTCATGAAGTGGAAGGTGTGGAGAAAACATGGGTTCCCTGAGAGGACCTAGGCGATTTAGTAGATCCAGGGGATTCAAAATAAATTAAATGGTGATTATAAGAACTCTATAAGGCTTACTTGAGTGAATAAGGTGATATGTGGCAAAGGAGTCATCATAAAACTAATCTTACTTAGATTAGCTTAGGTAACTATTAGTTTCTCCATGGTTGTTATTGTCCCCAATACTTCCTCATATAAATCTATGGAAATGGAAGGAATATGAAGACCCGTCTTCTCAAAATTTCCTCCTTGAGCTAGGGATTTGACTCCCTTTGGATTTTATAATGATCTTCCCCTTTTTCTATGGCTTCTACTTCTAGAGAAAGAGGTTGATCAAGTGGATAAAAGCCTTTAAAAGATATGGAGGCCATGTGTTCTAAGCTTCTTCTTATTTAGCCTATGGATTATATTGTAGATCATGTGCCAATATCATATATATCATTTTATCCTTCATTTTTATCCATATTTTGGAGTCATCTGAGGTATTCAAGAAAACCTGATCATGGTTGTAAGTTTGATGACCATAAGAAACATGAACTTTAATCTTTTCTAGGATAGTATTGAGGTAACTACTTATCCTTTTATTAGGCTCCCATTCCCTGAATGTTTCCAACTATAAGTTGTAAGTTGTACAGTGTTTACTAGCTAATATAAAACATGACCTAGTCACATACTAGTGTTTCACAATGCTTTAGGGTATTTTGAAGTAGTAGGCCAAGTGTATCTAGCCTAATTATTCATCAATGTTATTGGAAACTAGGTAAGTTATCTCTTATTCTAAAATTTGATCAAGAACATGATTAGGTAGCAAAAAGAGGGCAATCCTATTACCCTCTACTCAGATGATAGTCACATCAAGGTATAACTAGTAATCACCCATTTTGGGGAGTGTATTTTTTACATTCTCAGAGACTCTGGGAATTGGGGTGCCTTATATATCTTAGTATATATGAGGATATACCTCATTACTTATTATTTTAATATCATTCTTATATCTATGAATAAACATGAAGGAGATATCTTCTTTAACCCTATTCCCTAAATACTTTGTTTATTACCATAGGACTTATATACAATATCCATGATTAAATATAATAAATAGGACATCATATAGTGATTTCCATCTTCAAGCCTTCTATTAGAGTAGAGTATTTGTGATTTTAGACTTGCATTTATAATCTCTCCCAGGGCTACCAGTTAATTAGTGGTAAAAAATATGTCTAGTAGTGCCACCCATTCGAATTGGACATAAGCAATACTTAGGAACCCATATAATCTATTCAATAGTACCATTATAATGGAAATTATAGGTCTAAACTTAATAATGTAGTTGGTGTAAATTATCCCCTTGGGATTTATCATTTGTCCTTTTTCCAAGCCATTATTTCATCTTCTCATCCATAGTATTGAACTCAAGCCACACATTGGCTGAGACTTGATTATATGTACTTTTGGCATAAGTAATCTAAGGTACCATTCAAATTCCCACCTTTAGATATAGGAAAAGGTGGTATAGACCTTCCTCACATGCACATTGTCACCTACAGTTAT
The DNA here is from genome assembly GCA_037957365.1 of Torreya grandis. Taxonomy (NCBI): domain Eukaryota; kingdom Viridiplantae; phylum Streptophyta; class Pinopsida; order Cupressales; family Taxaceae; genus Torreya; species Torreya grandis. The sequence continues at coordinate 242,256 of JARHVA010009551.1, read as the reverse complement.
TCCATCAATGAATAGAATATTAAAGAGGTCAATACATGGAATCAATTTTGGTTTAGTTATAACCTAGTAGAGGCCTTGTTCCTTAATTAGAAGTAAGTCATCAATATACTATTTGGATTCTAGTGAGATTTAATCCTATGAGGAGTAGGAATGAATTGAATCAACCTACTCTTAGAGTGTTAAATAGTGAAGAAACTTGAAATTCAAATTGATCTTCTCAAATACTATGTCCCTATATTATGTTAATCCCACAAATGAGAATGGGGATAGGACTAAGGGCTTACCTTGCTTTGATTAAGAGGTCATTATTATTATTTAGTCATTAAAACTCCTCCAAGGTTATGGATTGGTTTACTTGGTGTTTGGTGACTGAAGAAATCTATGGATAATTGGATGTTTTAGGAAGTTTGAGAACATAATCATTTAATGTATATATTAATAACAAGGTGAATCCAATGTTCACAAGTTTCCTATATATTACTCACAAGGTTATGTATTGATTGTATTTATACACCTTGAATGATGATAATGAATTTTCACCTTTAATACCCATTTTTATTTGAATATGTCCATCAGATTTAGTGGGTACCCCATATCTTCTAAGTGGTGATATTTAATTAATTCTTCATGTGTAATCATCACCTTAATACATTTGTCAGCCATTCATTAACTTGTTTCTTTACCATGTTATCAAACATTCTCCCTTATGTTTTGGCCTTACTTTCTATCGATAGTGCCATGTGTCATGTTCTCATTAACTCAGCCTTTTGAATTTATTCATTACATTTGGGATGTCTCATAGTAGTGAGTTAACATTATTAATCCATGTGGCATGATCTCATAACACTATAGGCATAGAAGTTCAGGGCATTGGATTGGTATTATTTTTGGTGAAAATATTTCTATGGTCATGGGCCAATGTAATAAAGACATGTGGAATGATCTCAGATGCCTAGAAACTCAAGATATTAGAGAATTAGATTAGAAACTAAAATAGTGATTTGATACTAACTACGTGGATTAACATAAATGTGCCAAGTTTCAATCACTCAGAACCGTAGAAGCTCTGGAGTTTAGGATATTATACTATAGACTAAAGAACCATTTAACCTTCCCACACTGATGAGTTAGTGAGATCAAGACATGTGGAGTAATCTCAAAAGCCTAGAAACTTGTTAAATATAAATCTTGAAGGATCTAGGGGAACATAAAATTTTTAAGTTTATCGATAAACAAGTGAAGTTCCTATGTCTCTAGTTTAGTGAGAATATGTTGTGTGTCCCATTTTTAAAGCTCGGGAGACTCAAGGAGCTCAAAATACTTATCCTTTTATAATCATCCAAATTTTTGAATGACTCAAGATTTATGCATGTCAAAACTATGTGAAATATTTATTATGGTCTTGATTGGCAATGGTGTTCAACTTTTAATCCTATGATCAACATATACATACTAGGACATAGAAAGATTAGAATCGTTATTCTAAAAATCACATTAAAGTAAAAATTATGGAAAATCAAAGTTTCTAAATGAATTAAGATATTAGTTTAATTTTATATTTTTATAAATTTTACTTGGGCAATGCTATATTTTACATAAATAACCCATGTGACAAATGTGCGATACCCTAGTCATTGTTTTTTAAGCTCATAGTTCCCTAGGTATGGGATTTTCAACAATGGTTCCTATTTTAAAAAAAATTAAAATAGGGTGTGTGTGTGTGTGTTAGGGAACAAAAAAATAGTGGAGTAAGATATATAGGACATATTATGTCCTTCAAATATAATATGGCTCATAATTTGAAAATATTAAAAGGATGAGCTAAAGTCATAATCAGGTACAAAGTTAATGAATATTGGTGAGATGAACATGTGTGGTTTATTTCCTATCTATTGTTTGATTATTTATTTTTTTCAATCTTGTTACCTTTCATTTTTACTTTCTCCACCATTTCTATGTTTCCCTAAGCTGTATCTAACTTATGGTTAGGGTGGTTTAGGGCCACTTATGGTTGGACTCATTGGGACTAGTGAGGTAGGTTTGGATTCATTGTTTTTCATGCCTTAGATTATTGATACACTTATTCTTTAACATTAGTTTTTATGGGTGTAGATGAATTAAAAATTCTATGTAATAAATTTTATTCATTATAATTGTATTTCATTATAGTTGTATTTGAAACAAGTAATGTTATTTTTATCTTTTATATTCAGATAAAACATGTAAGATTGGTCTATGCTTATTATTATAGTTGATAATTTGATTATCCATGTATTATTTGTATTTTTATTTATATACCAAATTCCATTAGTTCATTAATATGTTTGATAGTGCAAACTTAGTTATTTGATTTTAGTTTGTACTTTCAATTAGTCTCTTATTTTAGAATAAGTATATTTATCATAAAGATTAGAAAGCTATGTCATTCTAGTTTCTAGATTTTATTGATTATTAGTTGACATATAACCTAAAAATGTATTCATACATTGTCTTATACTTTTTTGTTATTGAGTTGATGGCATTAAACTAATTGGCTATTTGAGGATGTAAATAATTGTCTTAGAACCTACTTGTAAAATTTATTTGTGATTTTTACATGATTCTTTTAATGCAAATAAGTGTATGATAAATGGATAGTAATGTGGGTATGTTATGATTTATTCTTAGGATTAAAATTGAAGCTTAAATTACATTGATTACATCTTATAGAATTAACATTATGATTATAAAATCTAAGTGATGTTATCCATTAAATGAGTTAATTTGTGTTAACCATTATAATAAGCTATTATGATTTGGATAATAATTTATATTAATAAAGACTTTGCAAATTACCATAATCTATACAAAAATTCATTAATATATGATTTAATGAATGAGATTTTATTTGAGACTTAAAATTAAGATCTTAATACAGTAACTTATATGGATTAATATAATGAAATCCTTGTGTTTATAATATGGTGAATTCAAATACACTATAATCATCATAAGACTTACACATGATTTTGTAATTATTGGCAAGATCTATATTAGGGATTAAAATGGGAGAATACTTAAGTAAAGTTTCATAAATCTTCTAAAGTATATTAGAATACAATCATTTCACTTTGAAATTAATAAATCACTATCAAAGTGCAATGGACTATTATGGACAACTCCTTATAACTCTTTAGAATTGAATTACAATGAGATTATAAAAATATTAAACATATCTTGTAACTTGAAACATAATATACTTCATTTAAGGTTTTAAAAAGTAAATGGTTATTCCTAACTAGGACATATTGTGATAGAGGATAAATTGCTCCATATTTGGAATTGATCATTGGAATATTTACCTAGTTAATTTGTATCCTTATATTGTATAGGAAGTTTAAATGAATTAAATTATTTAAGTTGGTATAAATAAATATCATTTGGAAAATAAGTTCTAATCTTAAGTTTAAACAATAAATATATGCATAGGCTAAGGTCATGAACCTAAGATAAATTTTTAAATCTTTAAGAATGAGATTAAGAGAAAAACCTAGTATAAGCGAACTTTGACAATGAAACTATTAATTAGTATTGATTCCCTTAAACTCATGTAACATTCATATAGGTAATAATTGGAAATTTAAGGCTAACCTTGATAGAACCCAGACAATTTAATTAACCAAGCAAAATTAATGAAAGTAAATCTTGTGCCCACTAAGGTGGGTCCACAAGCATTTTATAAATCAAGATAAAATAAGTACATGAAAAAGGTGCCAATATGTCATCAACCCTTAAATATAGATAAAAATTAATTTATAAGATTTCACCTATGACTAGTAAAACTAACTAATGTAATAACCACTTCTCATGGGAATGCAACCCAAAAATTAGTTGTAATTATTTAACTCAAAAACATAAATCCAAGTAATTAATTATTATTAAAGGGGTTGTCTTTATAAAATATGTATGCCCTTTTACATTATTTTATACCTAAAATTATTTATTATTAACTTAAGAACCTAACCTAATGTTAATACTTTAGAACAAGTCCTAACAAACTCCCCCTCATGATCAAAAGTCAGTTCTTTGGACACATGCCAAGCATTTTTATGAATTTTTCAAATTTGATTCTATCAAGGGGTTCTATGGAAATGTCAATTATTTGATCAGTGATTGGGAAATATATTAGATAAAGTGTTTTCTTCATCACCATAATTCATAGATAGTGATATTTGACATCCATATGTTTTATTTTGGAATGAAATATTAGATTTTTAGACATCTTGATTACACTTTGATTATCAATGTATAACCATGTAGGAACAATCTGATAAATCTAAAGATATTCAAGAATGTGACATAAATAGATAATTTATTTGGAAACATCCTATGCTATAATGTATTTTGATTCCAGTAATGAATTTTCCACTGTATCCTACTTCTTATAATACCAACCAATGGTAGTTAAACCCATATGTATAATGTATCCTATTGTGGACAATTTATCATCCACCAAAATTTGCATCTTAATACCCAAAAATTTTGAATTTATTATTATTTTAGTACTTAAGGTCATATGTTTTTATTACATAAAGGTAATGAAGTACTCTTTTTGCTACATGCCAATGAATTTCTCTAGGCTCATGCATAAACCTAGACAAAATTCTAACTAAAATTGATATATCAAGCCAAGTATCATCAAGTATACCAAATCTCCTACTAACTTTTTGTATTTAGTTCCATAAAAAAGGCACTACCATCATCCTTAGATAATTTCAAGTTAATTTCCATGGAAGTGAGGGAAGGTTTGAAATCACTCATACCAAACCTAGTTAATAACTCGTAAATATATTTAGATTTTGAAATAAAAATACTTTGATATTTATGAATTACTTATATGCCTATATAACAGTGAATAAGTCCAATATCTATCATCTCAAACCCATATTTTGATTCCTTATTCATAGACTTGTTATGGTTTTCATCATTACCTATGAGAAATAATTTATTGACATAGAGAAAAAGAATCACCAATTTCTTACCCTATACTTGAATATAAAGAGTATCATAAAATTCACCACATTAAAATCCAATTTTCTTCAAGTATCAATCCATTTTTTCATAACAAGCCTTGGGTACTTGTTTGATCCCATAGAGAGGCTTGGTCAATTTACACACTTTGTCCTCTACACCCACATTCTCAAAACCTTGAGGTTATTTCATATATAGTTCTTCCTATAAATCACCATTCAAAAAATTGATTTTAACTTCCATCTGATGTAATTTCTAACCATTCTATTTTATTAAGGTAATTATCATACGAATAGTGTGCCATTTGGTAGTTTGTGCAAATGCTTCTTCAAAGTCGATACCTTTTTGTTATGCATAGTTAGTCACAAAAAGTCTTGCCTTATGTTTATCAATGGAACCATCTAATTTATACTTGACCCTATAAAACCATTTGAATCTTATGGGTTGAATATGTTGAGGAGGATAAACCAAAACCTAAGTAATTATTATTAAGAATTGCATCATAATCACTTTTCATTACATGTTGCCAAACTAATTCAATAGAATCCTCCTTAAAAGTGGATGACTCAGTGGAATAATTAGTGACAACATCGTTCACCTATTTAAGAGAACTCTTAGGACCTATGAGACCAATTTAATTTGTTTACAAGCTAAAAATGTACTTTAAGCCCATTTTGGATATTTGGTCAAATTTTTTAGATTAAGAACACCAAAATTCTCATCATGTGCACTAGTGAAAGGAATACATAGATAATTTTCAACATTTTATAATTCATGAACCTATGAAGTACTAAAGGAAATAGAAGAAATAGAAGGGATACTAGTCTCATACCATAACCTATGAGAGTTATGTTGAGGTCAACATATCCCCCATTTTTGAAAATTAGGGCCCTTGAGATAATTTGAACCCTAAACACTGATAAGTCAATGTGATTAGATCATTGCTAGAATTTTAAGATCATCCACATTGATAAATTTGGCTTACTAATTTATGTTTTTACTTTGATCTTGCCTAATATTGCTAATAATTGGTATTTGTGTCTTATAGTTACTAGTTTCATGGAGCCCTTATGAAGAAATCAAGCTTAGAATTTAAAGATTGACTCTATTCAAGTTTTCATTAGCCTTTAATTTGTGAAAATTTGAATATGAATTCATGTTCTAAAATCTCTCCTCCAAAAACCCTAACATAGACTCTTGGTTTAAATTTATATTTGGTAGGAGTAAATTAGTGGTAACATTTCAATTTACTTAGGACTTAAACTTAATTTTCATGTTAAATCTTAGTCAAATTTCTTAACATGACCAAACCTTAACTTGAAAGTCCTACTTAGTCCCTTTTATTTTCCCCCTTTATTTTTTATATCTCTAATCGAGTCTAATGTTTATGTTTGCAGGGTTGCTTTTAATTTTTCTAGTGTGGCCCCTTTTTTACCTATTTAGCCTAAAGTCTTAAACCTAAGGCCCCATTAAATTTATTAACATGAAGATGACCTTAGTATTAATGCTTTAGCCTAAGTCCTTATCACCCTGAGCCTTGACTTGAATACCTCATTTCTTTATAGATCCAATGGACTACACTTCAACACAAGGGGATAATCTGATGGAGGAGGAAAACCCAATGAACCTAAGAATTTAGTCCTTTAGACTAATAATGTGCAATAATATAGATCATGATCGATTATTCTCACCTCAATCGGATCAAGGATCAGATGGAGTGAACACAACACTAAAAAGTCAAAAGGCCTAGGAATCCCCATAGGGCCACCATGTGGCACTCCTACATTCAAAGATTGATAACAAAAGGTCCCACATATTAAATGGAACCAATTATGTGTAAGTGACTAGGTCATGATCAATGGTTCATAGTCACTCACGGATCTAGATCCAATGGAGAGAAGACAACATTAAAAAGTTATAAGGCCTAGGAATCCTTACAAATTTGCTACATGGCACTCCCACATTTGAATCTTAATGTTAACAAAACCCAAAACCAATAGCATGCACTCACTCAGATCTTGATTAGATGGATCTCACTTCATTATGGCTCTTGATTAGATAAAGCAAATTGAATCTAAGATCCATGGAATATAGAAACTTGATGAGCTTAAAATTTATGATTGTGTGACCATCATTTGACATCCACAAGGCTATCATTGACATTCTCATGACCATCAAATTTAAGCTCACTAAACCTAAAGAACTTCATAAGATTAAATTTGGTATTATCATGAATGTCATTTGATTTACATGAAGTCATCATTGACATTCAAGAGGCTATCAAATTCAAGATCTTCAAATATTTTGCCTAGACAATGGGGAATGTTTTATATCATTCAATGGGTCACTTGATATCATGCTTTAAAACTTAGTATAAAATGTTTTAACCTAAGTCTATGACATGTTAATTAATATTAAATAGACTTAGATAAAATAATTTAAACCTAAGTCCTTTATGATATCCATGCACTAGTTAAATTCCTTGTATCTTGTAGGATCAATGGCTCACACTTCATTAGGCCCAAATGATCTAATGACATGAAATCATCGATGACTATTCAATAGTTCTACAAGAGCCTATGGGATTGACACATGGTAAATGTGCATTCAATATGTGATTGGTACAAGATACAGAGCTAAAAAATCTTATGAAGGTGATAAGTGGCACAACCACAGAACTTGACACAAAGATGGCTAATGACATATGAGGGCTCAGATCATGATTAATGGTCCACATTTATCCTTAGATATTAATCTAATGACATAAAGCAAAAGGAAAATTTTAAAGGCATTTATGAAAAATGCCATGAAAATTGATAGATAGACAATAAATAAATGCCATATAGGCACAAAATGATAAAATAAATATCGTGTGTGCTTGAGAATGTAAATGTATAAAGGCATAGGTAAAAATTAAATTTGAGGCAAGTATTAGGTGAAGTCCAAATAATCCATCACCATTAAATCTTCAAACGAGCCCCAAAATTGCATAAAATCCCTAATTTGATCTTGAATTGATCACAATTGAGCTAAAAGAGAGTCTAATTATAATTCAAGCACAAAAGGATTAACCCAAAGACCATTTGGAACATAATAGTAAGCAATTTGAAAATTTTGTTAGCATATTTTCCTCTAGGTTAGTTTAGTTTATAAATTTAAGTGTATTCTATAACCTTGTAGAAAAAGGATAGATGCCCTTACTTATTTTACATTTGTATATTATGACTAACTAGTATATTGCCTTATCCTCATATAAAAGGCAATACTACCATTTTGTAAGGGAGAAAATTTGAGAAAAATTTGTATACTTTTTGTAGTTAATACAATCAAATAATTCTGAAAGGATTGTCCAAATTTGTTTGTGTCAATTGTTACATGGCCTTTCTCTCAATTTCTAGTCTTAATCCTTAAACTTGAATAGTTTATATGAATTTTGAGCTACATATTTGATTACAAGGTTGTTAATTTATGCTTATGCTAGATTAGTTGAATGATCTTGAATTTACTTCATTTTATTTTCTCTGCATTAGAATGTGTAAATGATATTTGAGTGTGGTAGCAAATATTTAAAATAAATTTAGTTCCTACTTGTACTTCTTTATATCATCCTTTGAGGTTTGCCTAGTGTGTAGTGAGATCTGAGCTTATGTTATTTTGCACTATATACTAGTTAAATGTATACTCAATTATAATTAAAACTTTGTCATAATGTTCAAGGCTAAGATCAATAATCACTTATTCTCTTTATACCTTACACTTGTCTTTTGCTTCTTTTTTAACCAGATCACTTTAGTTTATATTTCATTATAAATATCCATTTAGATTTGCCTATAATTTAGGATTTGATCATAACTCACTAATATTAGCATATATAATTACACTTTGCAAAGATTTGGTCCATGGTGGGTCCTAACAATTAATTAGGATAAAGTTTATGGGATAGTTGAACATTGCTCTATGGCTATTTCACCATAGGTAACATACCTTGCCAAAACTTTCGACTCATGCTCTAAATTCTTAGAATTCTAAAATTAACACTAAGGACACCTATGATACATTTAGAGGCATAAATAGGTCCCCACTAGTGATATAAGGAGGGATCTTTGTGAATTGGTTGAATCTTTGTTAATCTTAGCATTTTGATATAATATTGGTGTTATCTTTGTATTTTTGCATAATTCTTTGTTTAGAAGTGTAAAGATCATTGATCTTTGTGATATTTGACATATATTTGTTCTTCCTTTAGACAAAGAACATATTTATTTGAAGTTTGATACTTAATTTTGTTAAAGATGGATTAAGATCTAAGAATCCATGGTAGTTGAGGTTAGAACAACTTTTTTTAATCAAATATTGGAATATTTTTCATAGATATGGGTTTATTTTAGCTTAGACTTATAAATATAGACCATATTTTCATAATTGGACACATCTTTGAGCTAGTTTAGTCAACGATTGACATCCTTTACTATTATTTATACAAATATTTACAAAATTATCTTAATGTGTAGGTTTAATCCTTATTTTTTATAAATATTAACTTGACACATCATATTTCAAACAGGATCTTCAATTTTCAAGCTGAAATTACCAAGGATTCAAACAAGATCACTTTCAAAGATAAAATAACCTTTGCCTGAGCTTGAAGTCCATAGAAGATGCAAACAAGATAAAGGTAGGCATAGATGCTCCAGATCTTTTCCAACCTCACCTCTTCAAGGTAACCCTACCTTTGACCTCCGTCTAGGTATGGCTTGGTTGGGATATTCTTCAATCAACATGCTAGTATGGGATATGATCTCCCACATAACCCTAAAAATATTTTCTAACATTTAGTCTAAATGGTATTGTAACTATTGATGAGCACATTAAATCTTTCAAATATACGTTAAGGTTGATAAATTTCATACATAAAGATGTAGAATGTATATTATTCCCCTTTACTTGTAAAGATGCTACATATGAATGGTTTCTCAATTTGCATGATAATTATATTACTAGCTAAGATGGTTTCACTAATGTTTTCATAGACCAATTTATAAAAATTATTAGTTCATGTGTCATATACCACTAGTTCACCACCATCAAAAGGGATGCAAGTGAACCCATAAGGTCTTTTAATGCTAGGTTCCAAAAAATGTATAGTAGGACCATAGACCCTTATAAACCTGATGAAGTTTTAGCTCTAAAAATCTATAAGGATATAGTAGATCCTATGACTTCTATATTTATGAAAAGATCTCTTTCAACTATAACTTCATTAGCTAGGGATTATTCCAAAGAAATGGTCATCAATGATCAAATGCAACCTCAAGGACAAATGGCCTACTCTATCCCAACTATAAATCTACATTTTCCCATTCTAAACATCTTCCCCAACAACAATCATAATGTTTCATCCTTAAATCAACTCTTAAATCTGAATCAACTACCTTTGAGTCATGTTTCTCCTAATAAAAATTTAGGATTCTTAAGTCATCTTGTTGCTAATGGATTCAATGCAAATGATTTAAGATCTTTAGTTCCAACTAATGGTACTCACAATATCTAGGTTCATAATTCTAAAACTCACAAGAATGAGAATCAGTCTATTTTGAAAATGGTTCAAAAGTTAAGCATTAATTTCCTTTAGTTACAAAAACAAGTTGGCAATACTAGAGAGGGCTTTAGTAGGAACTTATCTTTTCAAAGGTTTAATAGGCCTAATAATAGGTTTCAAAATGATAGTTTACACAACAATAATAATAATTAGCCATCTAAAAAGAGGACTATGGACATTAATCTTATTGATATTGCTTTGCCTAATTATTTTAGGGTGCATTGTACAACTAAGCATGGTGAGATTGATTGTATTGAGTTTTATAAGGATTTTGAAGCTTTCTAAGAATATTTAGAAACATTTTAAGTGGTCCCTAATAAGTATAGTGGTGTAGGTATTTTAGGGTCCAATCCTATTGATCAAACTTTCATGGTGGAGATGTTTGATTTCCCTTTTCAAGAGGACAATGAACCTGATGATGTCCTTGAGGAAATCTAGGCCTTCCAACAATTATTTAAGAAGACTTATCTTTTGAGGAATAGAGAAATTATTTATCCTTTAACTAGCTCAACACCTCCAAATAACTTTAGAACTCCTCTAGACACTTCTTCAAGTAATGATCTAGAACCACCCAAAAGGAGTACCTTTAAGCATAATGTTGATGTTCCTAGTTCTTCAAGTAAGATTGGTTATAATATTATTAAGGACATGAAAAGGATAAAATATAACATTAAATTGCATTAATTAACATAGATTATAGAACAGAGGGACCTCTTTCTAGAATAATTGTCAAATAAATATGACAAACCACCCAAAGTTAACAATACTAATATGGTTATGCATAAATCTAATCTAGAATCTCCTCCTTTCTTATTCATAGTCAGGATGTTTGGTAAGAATTTGCATAATTTTTTATTATATTATAGTTCATCTACCAATATCATGCCAATAAGTATTTACAAAAAACTTGGCTTGACACCTATTAAGTTTGATAGAGTTGTTACTCAATTACATAAATCTAGAGTCAAAGTGATTAGGTAATTATTAAATGTCCATATGTAATTGGCCTCTGAGCCTAGATTACAGTAGTTTATTGATATCTAAGTTGTTGAAATTATTTATGTTTATGGGATCTTATTAAGTAGGGATTGGTTAAAAGCTATGAATGGCTACATGTCCATAGATTGTTCACATTTATGGCTACCTTGGAAAGAATTTCTAAACTAGATTAAGGTTGAAAGAGAGCCAAGAATGAAGCACATGATCATTGAGTATAATGTTTTAAATGAAAGGGTCAACATAATTGACTTATACTTAGGGTTTTTACCCTAAATACTATAAAGGTATGTGATCTTAAGAGTAATCATGTTATGCCTAAGCTATGGAAACAACATTTTGATGGTGCTAGGTATAAATCTAGGTCTGGGGTTATTATTATCCTAATTGAGCCTAATGATAAGAAATATCATACATACTATAGGCTCTAGTTTCCATGCACCAATAACCTTGTTGAATATGAGGCCCTCATCATAGGTTTGTATTTTACTATCAAAAATAAAGTTAAGGAACTACTAGTCTATGGTGATTTAGAACTTTTAGTCAACCATGTAAAGATTAAATATCAATGCAAATTGGCATACCTTAAGAGGTATAAGTTCAAATCCTGAGATCTAGTTGAGTCTTTTGATGACTTTAACATTATATCCATCCCTAGAGAGGAGAAAAAAGTGGCTAATGTGTTGGCATCTGCTATAGCCAACCTCATGCCTGATAAAGGTTCAACCAACTTCAGCATTGAGTTGATTCTTTATCCTTCGGTCCTAGATAATGTCAATCATTTTTAGGTCTTTAATGATTATCAACAAATATTGAACTTCATGACTAGTTTAGGATCATTTGAGGCTTGGATCATTGATGAGGCTGATGAAAATAAACTTAGAGAAGCCAAATTTGATGGCAAAGTCATTTAGTTGAATGACGATAAGATGCCCAAAGGCATGATTGCCTTACAGAGATTATTTGATCAAGACAAGATAGTTGAGATTTATAAGACTCCCAAGGTAAGTGGGAAGGATTACAATGTAATTGATCTTGGTCCTTAATATCAACCTTATCTAGTCAATGTTGGGAAAGCCTGGACAATGACTGAAAATAAGAGATCCAAAAAGTTATTAACATAGTACAAGGATGTCATAGCCTAGTCTTATGATGACTTAAAGATATTTGATCCAAGAGTCATCACCCATATTATACCTCTCAAGGAAAATTTTAAACCCTTCAAGTAGAATCAAAGACCTATGAATCATTTTTTAGAGCCTATGATCTTCAAAAAAGTTAAGAGATTGCTAGATGCTAGAATTGTGTTTCCCATCAGATACTCTACTTGGGTGGGTAATTTGGTGTCAATTAAAAAGAATGATAGTGAAATCAGACTATGTATTGACTTTATAAATTTGAATAAAGCATCTAAAAATGATAATTATCCTCTTCCATCTCTTGACTAGGCAATACAAAAACATTTAGAATCAATCATGATGTCCTTTCTTGATGGTTTTTTAGGATACAACTAGGTGTTGGTAGACAAAGAGGATATAATGAAGACAACTTTCACAACTAAATGGGGTACCTTCACATAAAATAGAATGCCTCTTAGGTTGATAAACATAGGAGCTACTTTTTAAAGGGCCATGGACCATGCCTTCTAAGGTCTGATTGGTAAGTGTATCATTATATACATGGATGATCTAACCATTTTTTATAAAAATAGGGAAGATCACTTTATGCATTTACAACAATGTATTTGAGAGGTAAAAAAGCTATGGAATCTCCCTCAACCCCAAAAAAAGCATCTTTTATGCTATTGAGGGAAAAAATTTAGGCCATTTTATAACTAAAGATGGGATCTCCATAAATCCTGAAAGAGTGGAAGATATATCTAAGATAGAGCCTCCAAATAGTATAAAGGAGTTAAAATTATTCTTTGGCAAAATAAATTTTGTAAGAAAATATTTTCTAGTTTAACCAAAATTGTCAAACCTTTAAATGGTATGCTGAGAAGGATGTTAAGGTTGCTTGGGATGAGGAATCCAAGAAGGCATTCAATGACATCAAAGAGGTAATTAGCCAAGCTCCAGTCTTGATAAATATTGACTTTTCAAAGGACTTTTATTCTTTTTCATCTGACCATACTATGGCTATAGTTTTAACTCAAAAAATTGATTGGTGTTATCACCCAATAGCTTTCATGAGTACTATATTTAATAATATTGAGTTGAATTATTCATTGATCGATAAAAAAACATATGCATTAGTTAAGGTAGTGAAGAAATTTAAGCACTATATCCTTAGAAATAAGGTTCATGTTATTCTACCTGACCCTACCACAAAGCTTATGTTGAGCCAGAATGAACTTGGGGAACATAGAGGTAAATAGATGTTAGTTTTATAGGAGTATGGCATAGAAATGAAAACTACAAAACTATTAAGGTGCCAAAGCTTGATCTAAATGATTTTTAATTCTAGACCTGAGCTAAGTATTATGCAAATTGATCAACAAATATTTAAAGCTAATGAATGGTATGATTCCATCATCCACTTGCTAATCAATGGTACTTATTTTATAAGACTAAACAAGGAGAAAAAGAGGGCCTTAAAGCTCAAGGTAACCCATTATCTGATCAAATATGGGGTTTTATATATATATAATTTTGAAGGAGTCTACCTTAGATATCTCTCAAAATAGGAAGTTACCCAAATCATGATCACCTTCCATGAGAAGTTTAGCAATAAGCACCCATCTAAAAGGATAACAACCCACAAGATACTAAGAGTTGGCTATTATTGGCAAACTATTTTCAAATATGCTTATAAGCATGTGAGGGAATTTCACTCATACCAAATATTTAACACCAAAAAACCAAAGGTAGTAATTCCTTTACAACTAGTCATGATTGATAAAGACTTTATATAATGGGGGTTATACTTTTTAGGGGTAATAAACTCCAATTAATCATAAGGTCACAAGTATATCCTGATTTCCATAGATTATTGCATAAGGTGGACTAGAGTTATAGCCACCAAATAATGTAGGACTGAAGAAGTGATCAATTTTTTTGAGAACATATGTACCAGATTTCAAACTCTAGTCTCTTTGGTGTGTAACAATGGATCTACATTCATATCCATAGAGATGATATAATGGGTGTATGATAATTACATTTATCTTAAGTTTTCATCCAACCATTATCCCCAAGGAAATGGAGTGTCTAAATATAACAACAAGAAATTGATGAAAACAATCAAAAATTCTTATATAGATAAGCCCAAGACTTGGCATAAGCATATCAAGTATGATTTATGGGAAGATAGGATAAGGATAAATCAATCCTTAAAGGTATCACCATTTATATTAGTGTATGGATAAGAGCCTATCTTCCCTATCACTCTTAATATTCCCACATATAAATTCATGCAAGAGTATATGGAAGAAGGCCAGGAGGTTAAAAATTCAAGATTGCTAGACATCATCCTGATGGAAGATGCATGGGAAGAATCCTTTGCTAATTTTAGTAGACATCAAACCATGATGAAAAGGTGGTTTGATAAGATATCAAAGATTAAGGTATTCAGACAAGGGTATTTATTTCTCCTTTGGGCCAAAGCATCTGAGCCTAAGGGCAAGCATGGAAAGTTCACATCACTATGGATTGTCTATTATTAGATTTCACACATGCTTGGAGATAACACATTTAGACTCAAATAATTATAAGGAGTAGAGTTCACACTACCCATCAATGGGTTTTGCCTCAAGCATTACTTATCTATTTCTCCCCCTAGGGTATTTTATGGAGTAAATGTGTAAGATGGTTAGACTTAGTGTAGGTAGCCTAGTTAGTTTCTTTTAGTTCTTTCCTTCCTATCACTTGTTTGTACATAATCATGTATATATCTATTTATTTCCTTTTATTTCTTATTTTACTACTTTTTGTTGTGTGTTTGATTTTTTTGCCTTGTTCCTTGTCTCTAATAAATCCTTCTAGACAACCCTGAGCTCAAAGTTTATTTAGTTTACTTGAAACTCCCAAAAGTTAGGAATGTGATTATGAACCTAATACATATGTTTATCATGGGTTTTAAATATGAACATAATGTTGTGATTTAAAGAAACTGGTAAAGACTGATGGAATATGCCAATTATTCCATGAGAGCTTGAACATTGTCTTGACCTAAACTTGGTTTTAAGAAGATTTGCATTTGTAGGATGAAATCTTAATCTATTGAGACATAGCCATGCTTGCACTTAATAAACATCCTTTCTTGGGACAATGGTTAAAACCATAGGTGATTCTTTGAGGATCAAACACTTGAATAAATCCTTAAACTTGAATACCCTAGTTCCCACCTTGTTGAAAGCATAAAAGATCTAAAAATACAAAAATAATAATTCAATGCAAAATCAAAAGCTTTTCAAGCATAAGTGATTCTAGTAATCTCCACCAGGGATATGGATGCTTGGTTGGTAGTGGAGTAAGGCTATGAGTGGAGCCAAAGGCATCTCTATCAAGGCTATGAATTCTTAGATGGAAGTAAAGCAATGCTCGAGCCTTCCCTAATATAGAAGCATGGTTATTAATGAATATCTAAACGTGCTCTAAGTTAGTATTAATGATGAAAGATATGAAACTTGGAAGTTGTCTCCTAAATTCCATGGCAAACAATAATTGGAATCAAAACACACATAGAGTATGGATATGTCTTGATGTTTGACCATAACTCTTTAAGTGAAAGGTTTTTTAGTCATAAACTAATTTGGATAATGGAATTGATCAAGTGGAGTGGATAACTTAGTTGATTATCTAAACTAGATTCTCTAAGTTCTAACATATTTATATGTTTCCCCCAGAAGTCAACATTTTTTGAGGTCAACATACCCTTGATTTTTTAAAATTGGGGCCCTTAAGATTTTTTAAACCATAAACACTGAAAACTCAATGTGATTATATCATTCTTATAATTTTAAGATCACTTACTTTGATAAATTTGGCTTATTATTTTACGGTTTTTATTTGAGCTTGCCTAGTGTTGCTAATAATTGGTCTTCATGTCTTATAGTTGCAATTTTTATAGATCCCTTATGAAGAGATCATTCTTAGAATTTATAGATTGAATCTATTTAATTTTTCAGTAGCCTTTAGTTTGTGAAAATTGGAATCTAAATTCATGTTCTAAAATCTCTCCTCCAAAAACCCTAACACAAACCCTTGGTTCTAATTTGTATTTAGTGGGAGAAAATTGGTGGGATCATTTCAATTTACTTTAGACTTAAGATTAATTTTCATGTTAAGGCTTAGTCATATTTATTAACATGACCAAACCTTAACCTAAAAGTCCTGCTTGGTCCCTTTTATTTTCCCCCTTTGTTTCCTATATTTCTAAATGAGTCTAATGTTCATGTTGGTAGGGTCACTTTTAATTTTCTAGTGTGGTCCCTTTGTTACCTAGTTAGCTTAAATTATTAAACCTAAGGCCCCATTTTATTTATTAACACTAATGGGACCTTAGTCTTAACACCTTAACTTAAGTCCTTATCACCCTAATCCTTGACTTAAATACCTCACTTATTTGTAGATCTAATAGACCAAACTTTATTTCGAGGGGATAATATGATGAAACAAGGAAAACCTAACAAACCTAAGCATTTGGTCCTTTGAACCAATAATTTATGATCATATAGATCATTATTGATGTCTCTCACCTCATCAAGATCAAGGATCGAATGGAGTGAACACAAAATTAAAAAGTCAAAAGCCCCAAGAAGCCCTGTGGGGCCACCACATGGCACTCCCACATTCAAAGCTTAATAACAAAAGGTCTCACATATTAAATGGAACCAATGGTATTCAAGTGCCTAGATCATGATCAATAGTTTTTGTCAATCATGGATATAGATCTAATGGAGCAAAGACAACATTGAAAAGTCAAAAGGCCTAGGAATCCCTACAAAACCACCACGTGGTGCTCCCATATTTAAAGCTTAATGTTAATAGAAACCTAAAACAATAACATACCTTCACTTAGACCTTGATTGAATATCTCTTGCTTCATCATGGCTCTTGATCAGATGGATAAATTTGAATATGAGATCTATGAAATATAAGAACTTGATGAGCTTAAAATTGATGATCATGCAATTGTCATTTTATGTTTGTGAGGTCATCATTGACGTCCATGTGACCATCAACTTTAAGCCCATTGAACCTAAAAAACTTCATGAGCTTAAATTTGATGTTCTTGAAAATGTCATTTGACATCCAAGAGGCCATCAATGCCATCTAAGAGGATGTCAAATTCAAGCTCTTCAAATATTTTTCCTAGACAATGGGGCATGTTTTATATCATTCGATGGGTCACTTGATATTATGCTTTAAAACTTAGTATAAAATGCTTTAACCTAATTATATGGTGTGTTCATTAATATCAAATAGAATTAGCTAAAATAATTTTAACATAAGTTCTTTGTTATATCCATGCACTAATTAAAGTCCTTACATCTCCCAAGATTAATGTCTCATGCTTCATTAGACCTAGATGATCCAATGGTGTGAAATCATCGATGACTATTCAATAGTTCTACAAGAACTCATGGGCTTGACACATGGTAGATATACATTTAATATGCAATTGATGGAAGATACAGAGCTCAAAAAACCCATGAGGGTGACAAGTGGCATAACCATGGAGTTAAATGTAAAGATGGCCAATGACATATGAGGGTCTAGATCATAAGTAATAGCCCACATTAATTCATAAATCTTGATCAAATGACATGAAGAAAAAGGTAGTTTTTAAATAACAACAGCCAGTGCTTTGAAGGTGTTTATGAAAAATGCCACAAAAATTGATAGATAGATACAAAATAAGTGCCATGTAGGCACAAAATGACAAAATGAAGATCTTGTGTGCTTGAGAATGCAAACATATAAAGGTAGATGTCAAAATCAAATCTGAGGCATGTATGCACTAAAGTCCAAATAATCCATCACCATTAAAGCTTTAGGAGACCCCAAAACTTGAATAAAATCCTTAATTTTAAATTGGATTGATCGTAGTTGAGATAAAAGAAAGTCTAATTGTAATTTAATCACAAAAAAATTAACCTAGAGACCATTGGAATATAGCAGTAAGCAATTTGAAAATTTTGTTAGCATATTTGCCTCCAAGTCAGTTTAGTTTATAAATTCAAGTGTATTCTAGAGCCTTTTAGAAAAAGGATAGTTTTCCTTACTTTTTATACATTTGTATCTTGTGACTGACTAGTATACTACCTCATCCTCCTATAAAAAGTAGTACTACCATTTTTTAAGGGAGAGAATTTTGAGAAGAAGTTGTTTACTTTGAGAATTTAATACAATCAAGGAATTATAAAAGGATTTTCCAAGTTTTTTTGTGTCAATTGTTACATGGCCTTTCTCGTAATTTCTAGTCTTAAGCCTTAAACTTTAATAGTTTTTATGAATTCTAAGTTATATCTTTGATTACAGGGTTGATAATTTGTGCTTATACTAGATTAGTTGAATGATCTTGAATTTAATTCATTTTATTTGCATTATAATGTGAAAATGTTATTTTAGTGTGATAGCAAATCTTTAAAGGAAATTTAGTTCTTACTTGTACTTCTATATATCATCCTTGGAGGTTTGCCTAGTGTGTAGTGAGATCTAAGCTTATGATATTTTTCATTATATGTTGGTTAAATGTATACTCAATTGTAATTTAAACTTTTTCATAATGTTTGAGGCTAAGATCAGTAATCACTTATTCTCTTTCTACCTTACCCTTCTCTTTTTCTTTTTTTAAACTAAATCACTTTAGTTTATATTTAATTGTAAATGTCCATTTAGATTAGCTTGTAGTTTAGGCTTTGACCATAATTCACTAATATTAGCATAGATACTTACACTTTTCAAATATTTGGTTCATGATGGCTCCCAACCATCAATTAATATAAATTTTGTGGGATAGTTAAACATTGATCCACTTCTATTTCACCATAGGTAACATAAGTTTCCAAAACCTACTACTCATGCTCTGAATTCCTAGAATTATAAAATGAGAAGTGTTATTTGAATATTAAGGACACCTATGATAAATTTATAATCATAAACAAATTAGCCTCATTAATCAATCTCTTATCACATTTTTCAATCTATCTCTCTAACCTACCAAATTGATAATCAATATCTGCAATGTTTATAGTACCAAATTCATCAAATGCCACATCCCTACTTACTATGAATTTACCTATATCCTGTGAAAGTAAACTATACCCATTTTTATTTTCTAAATATCCAAAAAAGATTCATTTTCAACTATGTGGTTCCAACTTAGTTCTATGTTTAGTGGGAACTAAATCAAAACAAAGTCATCAAAAAATTGGCAAGTGTTTAAATTTTGGTTTAAACCCATATGAAGCCTCATATGGAGTTTGTCTCAAAACTATAGTTGTAAGGGACCTGTTTATAAAATACACTATAGTACCAATGGATTCTACCTAAAACTTATCATCCAACTATTTATAGTGTAACATAGCTCAAGATATGCCCTCTAAATTCTTATTCATTCATTCAGATACTCCATTTTGCTTTTGAGTATAAACATTACTATATTTTTGATGAATTCCATGTTCTCAAAAATAATCTAAAAACTCATTTAAAGTATACTCACTATATACACAAAATATTTTCAAACTTTTATCACTTACTGACACTTTGTATCTTGCAGGAACCCATTGAGTCTCAATCTCTCTAAGTGCACACCTTAAATGGGTGCACAAAGAAAGGGGTGGGTAGACCATTGGTGTTTCATAATATTTTTGTCCCTTTTTCCACTTACCATATATACACTTTTCTCCTAAAACAATTTATCCTAAGATTTTTATTCTTATTCTTACCTATCCCAGTCATTTATCACATCATTATCCTCCTTTTTCTTGCCTTGACCACCTTTCACTAGTTGATTATACTAGGTCAACTGGTCAGCCCTATATATTATTTAGCCTCTAATTATTATACATGGTTGATTGGGTTGAACCTACACTATTTAGGGTTATTTTTCACTTAGAGTTTTGTTATCCCTTCAATTGACCTAGCTTGGGACCTAATGATTTATCTCATAAAAACATGCAAGGTTGATTGGGTCGATCCTATAAAGTTGACATATTCAGAAGCATTTAGGGAAAGATCCACCTATATATACAAGTTCATTATAAACCATTTTAAAATAGATAAGTGAAGAAGAATAAGTGTGAATAAACATATACTTATTAACCATTCTACTTGAGAAGTATAGCTTAGGGTTCCATACTTTATTTGGAGATATAGATCTTATCTTGTGGAGAAGTCTTTTGGATGCATAGATAGGTTGTGTAGCCTAGATCTGATTTGTCTTTGTTATCCTTACATACCAAAATAATATATTTCAAATCACCTTGAACAAAGGAGATATTGAGGCTTAGTAGGTTCATCTCCCAGGTAAGTATTCCTAACATTATTTATCCTTTGTAAGAGTAGATAGATAATGTAGTTGTGTTTCTCTTCCATGTATTAGGATTCTATATACATTTACATGAGTTTATGTATTATATGCATGTTTATTTTAGTTATTTTTTGTTTATAACCTCCACTTTGTGCCACAAGCTTTGATGTGCACTAGATTAGATTTACTTTCTTGTTTATTAGAATAGAGTGAATATCAAAACATAGGACTCTTTAAGGGTTATTATATGATTGTGTTAGATTTTAGGCTTTAGAACCCTTCCTAGCATGGTGTATTATGAAACTTGGTCCCCTAATAAACTCTAATAGATCCCTATCTTGGTCATGCTCTTGCTTAACAAATGTATTCCCAATTGGAAGTGTAGGTATGTTCTATCTTCTCTGAGCCAAGATTGATTTATAGACATGATACATTTTTGATTACATACATTTTGGTAAACCTGATGTGAACTAACACTTGAAGGATTTATTCATCTTATTTCATCATTTCATTATTTTTTATCATATATATGTTATATTGGGTCAAATATATTGACCCATCTCTAATTTTTGTGTGCATGTTTTTAGGTATAGGCTTCTAAATTGACTCAGATAACCCAGTATAGGTTTATAAATTTTAAAACTAATAGGTCAATAGTTAAGCTTTTACATTTTTAGGAATCAAATTCAACATACTAGATTGACATAGTCAACCTTGTACATTCTAGGCACTCAAAAATAAGCTTCTGCAAAGCTAGATCAACCCAATCGACCCTGTTAACATAATTTTCAAGCATTTATCAAGTTTATTTGATAAAAATCTCAAATATTTTCATATTTATACCCACCAAGGTTACTTTATATATATATATATATATATATATATTATATATATATATATATATATATCTTTTTCTTTATAGTCTTTCCTTTGATAGTTTAGTCATTAAAATTTTCCCCATATAGCTAACTAGATCAACCTTATTGACCCAGTTCTATGTTTTATGTATTATCTAGATAACTAGGTTGACTCTACCAACCCTGTTTATTTTTATACCTTTCTTTCATAGTATAATATTAAACCTATTCTATATTATATGCATACATTATTGAATATATCAACATTGTACCTTGTTTAAAAGTTGGAATTAATCTTATATGCTAAAAATTAATTCACACTTTCTTTTCTTATTGTTTGCATGCTTAGAATATATTGCATAGTTTAATTAGGTGGTTTTTAATTAATCATTTAGTTTCATTATTTTTTATTTTATGCACACATGACCAAATCATAAAATCTAAACAAGAATTTTAACATTTGTCTACCCAAGGCCAACCTACTTGGATTTAAGCCAACTTGATGTTCTAGTCAAGTATAAAGTGTGGTTAATGGTATATTTTGGCTAAGTACCTAACACCCTTATCATTTTAGTGTGTGAAGTGAGTGGGTAGGCCCCAATACTAAGCCTGTATCATTAACACTATAGATCCCTTTCATCCCAAACTACCTGAAACCATCCTTATATGGTCTTCTAGTTCCTTGTTTATAACCAACTTCCCATCACATTTAAAAACATATTATAATAATATAATTAATATTAAAGTTGACCATTTAGTTAGCTCTTTACTTTCCAAGTTAATTGCTTAATATTTTCTCAATTGTGTGATATCTTACAAAAACATGCATTATCTAGCATTTGTGTAAGGTTTTGTGTTATGTGCCTAAATTGGATCAACCTCATTAACCCAATTTATTATGTGCATCATTAATTTATTACTTTCAAAATTACTTATAAAATTTTTCCTATCTAGTACTAGGTTAAAACTATAGACCCTATACATTGTTTAGCTTATAGGGTTGACACTAACAACCTTATATTTTTTTTAGCCTACTAGGTTGACACTATCGACCCTTTAAATTTTTTTCATCCTACTATATTGACCCTACCGACCCTATACATTTTTTCAGCCTACTGGGTTGACCTTGTCGACCTTGTACATTTTTTTCAACCTACTGGATTAAACCTACCAACACTATATACTTTTTTAGTCTATTGGGTTAACACTCTTGACCTTTTATAGTTCTTAGCCTTTATTTTTTGTTTCCCCTATTGACCAATTTTATCCCTATTTTTCATCCTAGACTTCTAATATCCACTGCTACTTAGAATCATGAAGCCTCTTATCAAATTCTTTCGTGATAGTCTCAATCCATTCTAAATATACATGGGTTATTATCTCCTACCCCACCTATCCACTATAGAATACAACCTTTATGGTGTATCTCTTCATCAAAATCTTCTCAATCTTAATCCACCCCATATCATATAGTAGATCTAGAGAATCCTATTAGACAAATCCCCAATCATGATAATCATATACCTTATACCCATTTTACACCTTCTAAACCTAAAATTGGTAAACTCATCAACCCATATATATAAAATGTTGGAACCTCAAATTATGTTCCACCTCTTATAGGAAATGTTCACAATCCTCTTGTTACACCCATAACAAGAGAACATAACATTATCACTTTCCAAAGTAACATGGTTGAAACAACTCAAATTGATAATCTAGATTGTCCTAAATTATTCAAAAACCTTGATGATAATTTTTGTCACTTAGATTTTCACCCTTTGAGGAGATGTAAAATCTCTCCTCATCTAAGTGGCATAATGGAATCACCTCTAAGCTTGTGGGTATCCTAAGGAATGAGGTGAATCTCTAGATAGGGCTAGCTCCCTTGATATACCACTTTGGATTACAAGTGAAACTAAACTTAGGGGGTGAAAAGAGAGAGAGAGATAAATAAAATAAAACTAATATAAGGTAGGTGATACACCACATAACATGATTAAATCCAACTATATGTGTATTAAACTTTAAATCAAAGGATAAATTGAACATACACTTCTCCAATCTTCATCTTCTCACATCAATGTTACATTGTGAGGTTATGGATGAATATACAAATTTAGGAGGACTAGAAAAAAGGCATTGAATGACAATAATGAGAATATTAAATCAATAAATCCTTCACATATCGTTAAAAACTTCACTTGTCCTGCAAGAATAAGCTTTCCAACTGTAAATAGGATGAAAGAATGACAAAACATGCTAAGGAATCCATAGTCTTCACTTATGCAAAATAAAAAATTCCAAATGAAAAAACTAAGAAAATTCATGGAAGAGGTAACTATTAGTTTTACTATTTATCAAAAGTTATACAAATTAGTAGTGATTAACCATACTTAGGTGGAACATCCATACAATGGCCAAAATGACTATTTCTTTTATATATATATTATAGAGAGAGAGAGAAAGAGAGGAGAAGAGAGAAGTCCAAGGGTCACAAGGACAATTTTTAAGATTATAAAATTATTTAATTGTACATGATAAAAGGATGTGGGATGAACAATGTAATTTAAAGAGCTAAAAGAGTCAATCCAACTCACAAACTTCATGAAAAGCGACAAGAAACTCCTTCTCTTGGCTTAAAAAAACTATCTTCATGATTATCCCTATTTGAATCCCTAATAACTAATTATGATAAGGTATTATGTTTTGGATTAATTTTAAGGAAATCAATCATGCCTCTCCATGTATTGGTTGTAGGCCTAGTCATCTAAAAACACCTAGAAAGAAGCAATCATCATCTACTATCCAAAAAATTGCTCTTCTATGCACCATGCAAACTTGGCTTCCAAAAATGCATAATTTTTACATAAAAATACAATTAAAAGTAGTTAATTACATGTTTAAATACCCTCCATGGTATTATAATCATTAGGGGTACCTTAAAAAGCCATTCACTTGAAGTTTTCACACTTCTCCCTAGCTTGTCTACTAGGCCCATTTTGGACTACCTAAGTTGAAGCACCTAGTTTGGATACTTATAAGTTTATCCTTAGAATAAAATGGATATATATAGTTATTAAAATTCTTGATATTCCTCCCAAAATTTATTTCACTTCTTGAAACCTCTTGTAGCCTTCACAACATAAAAATGGTCAAAAATAGCTTGTTTCCACCATGTCCATATAAGTATGTATAACTCATCCTATTGGGAAGTATCTTGAGTGATTCCTCTACAAGGTTAAAAAGGTTTCATGGCTAAAATATTCTATTGGGTTATCTATCCAACTCCATTTCTTCAAACTAGTCTTGACTAAGGGTTTACAAGGGTTTTAGCCTATTTTGTCTCTTAAGCTTTGTTCATAAATATCTAACGTCCAAATTGAAAAAAAAATACACAAACATGGACTTCAAGACCCCTAATAACATACTTATATTCCCTTGGCACCCATGAAAATCCTCATGAATGATATGAATATCTAAAACTAGGCTATCGAGCTTATTTTTTTCCATTTTGCACAAGTTTGAGTGGTTTTGAGTTCAAAATTATCTCTTTTGATGTTTTCTCTACATTATAAAATATATAAAACCTCTAATATTACCTAAAAATTATTCCTAAATATTTTTTAAATCATATTTCATAATAAGAGTGTAAATGGTCATCCATTTGGCTTTAAGCTTAAGTATACTCAATAGACCTACCTGCAACCTAAAGCCAAAATAACTTTATTGATAGATTCCCTACATTAAAATATCTTATAAACATATAACATAACCATATACACATTATTAAATGATTTTTAATACCTCTCTCATGCCAAAATTTAAATTGACCTCTCATTTGGCCTTAGGCTTGACCCCTTGCCTAATAGCTTGATTGTACCTCTAAGGGTTTTGACCATCCTATCAAGTTACATCATCCTGTGAGGTGTTATTCACATTTTCTTAGGTACTATCCAACTCAAATAAAATATTTTATAGGTTTAAATATCTTTTAAGACCATATATCTACTCCATCCCTTAAGACTATAGGGTTCTTACATGGGAAAAGTAACCTCTATCTGAGATAAAATAGATGGTACTTCCCTTATTTGTCTAGTAAAATTTTATATTGGAGAATATTATTAAATTGGTAATTATGCCCTGAAACATTTTATCCTTTTATTCTATGTATAATCCCTCTAAGAGTATTGAAAACCAAAGTGGATTGTGAGAGAAGGCACTGTGAAGACATTTCCCAGTCTGGTTGTATGTTACTTGGTTTTGACCCTCCTTTACTTATTTTACATGTTATGGTGAAATTTAAATTTAATTTATTTAATTATTAATGTGTCTTGGGTTTTTTATTTACTCCAAATATTCACATACTCCTTCCCATAACTTGAATTCTTAAGCCTACATTCCATCATGACTATGCTTTCTATTTTAAAAGGCTCTTACCTATAGGTAAAGGATGGTTTAATCCTAAAAAATAGTGTTAAAATATAATTTGGACCCAATTAATATTACTTATATTCATTTCTCACACTCAAAACACTATCTCTTTGCTCACTGCCACTCATGCTGACTATGTGGGAGTTTTTTGGGTTTTATAGGTGAAAACTACCTTGAATTTGGCTTTGGATATGTACCTCAAACCTTTAAAAGCTTTCTTAGATAATGTTATATGTCTAAAAATTTACACTAATGATGTGATATAAACAATCAACAAGGTATCTATCTTTATATCTCATTGTATGTCTACTCAACCAACTATAGGTCAAAAGAATCATGTAGGTTCTAATTCTTGTTTTAGGCCTTGAGGATAATGGAGACAATCTTATTTAAAACCTATCAAACCATACTCGCACTTCCATGACTATAATTTTCATTTTCATACTTGACATTAGGTCCATTAATAATGTATTATCATACCTCCATAATGACCCTACAACTAGCCTGTAGGTTTCACTATGGTGAACAACGGACCTATAGGTATAGATTGGGAGCAAAACACTAAGTATCACTTCCCTTAAAAATTATTTAGGTAAATTAAGGTACCTTAAATCATTGAAACATTTATAAATGGTTCATAGGCCATTTTTCAACTTTGGGTGAGAAAATTTCCCTTTGGGCTCAAACCTGTAGATCAAACTGCCTATGCTCAATGTTTTTATAAGCAATTTTAGGCCTCAAAATTACCCTCCTCCACTACCCATTATCCCTTAAAACCTTGAAATTTTATTGTAATATATTGAGGATACAATATAGGCACATTATGAGGTATAAAATTTTGTTGTAACCTTGTTATGTGATATTCCCAAAACACCCCTAGGCCTCTATTTTACTCTTTTCGGGACAAAATCCATGAACACAATCATTGCATATTTTGAAGGTTTACACTTCTTGGTTTATCAACCTATCCATTTAAAAATGTATGCCATAATTATTTTAACTAATTATGACCTCAAATAGGGTTCAACACCTTCCAATCCACTTTGTTCAAAGACTCTTGTCTCTGTTGATGTCACCTGAAGGTGTGTGTTTTGGTGTGCAGACAACAAAGTGTAATTATGGATAGTGAGAATTGTTTTGAAATCCCATGAATTCTATAATTATCCAAATACGTTAAAATTCACCACTCATGTTCAAAAATATATAAAACAAGCATCAATACTTCAATTCTAATGTGTATTCCTCCATGATAGCACCAATACATGTTCATCAATGGCTGCCAAACTATGAATATTGCATATGACTATAAATTAATGAAAAATACCTTGAAGAATGAAGTTTTTAAGGTGGAGGGGAACAATATCACATTTAAAACATGATCAATGACCTATTCCAACTCAAAAAAAATGATGAACAAGAATGAGAATATAAAACATGGTAAAAAACTACTAATAACATAGAATGAGACCAATTTACAAAATTGAGGTGATTGGAGCTTCAAATAAACTCTAAAATTGAAAAAAATAATTGGGAAAATTATATAAAGACTTTAAATCCTCAATAATCAAAATTAGCAAGTGGATTGTACGGAGATTCTCAAGCCAATGCAAATATGTAGGGTACACAGATTTGTATAGTCAACTTGTTAGCAATGGTTCATAAAGAAAAAATGATCAATATTAAAAATAATTGTATTAAAATAAATTTATATGAGTGTAATACAAACTACCCAATGTGTTTGATTTGAAACTCTTTCAACTAGCCATACCAAGCAAAAACTGAAAGATCACTTCAGCTTGCCAAGAAGGGTAAAAAGATAAATGAATGGTTTTGAGCAAGAAATGAAAATTAAAAATTTAAAAAAACATGTAATTTATCATTAGGAAGCTTAATAATCACTACTTGACCATTTTCCACATGGCACACTTCCCAAAGAGGCCCTATAAGTGTTAAACTCCTATTTTCCTTCAAGAAAACTACCCTTTCTTCTACATAACCTACCATATTTAAGTTTTATTAGTTAATTAAGACTTATAGGGACACATGGGAATTTAAATCACGTTTTTGGACCTTCACACTTCCCAATAAATCTGTATAACTCATTTAATGCCCAATTTTGACCCTTAACATGATCCAGAATGATAAATGGACATAGAAACTAATTAACTGAGGCCAATATAACATAATTTGAGATTAATCAACATGTAATACACTGCATGAAACTCATATTACACCCCATATATGCCTAAAAATTCAATTTTTTGCCTATATGTTCCCCAATTTGACTAGAAAGTCAAATTTGGTCAATAATAATATTATATACACTCCTCAAAATAATGGTGGTTTTACCAAGATTTCTTCTTCTTATACCACACTTAATACAAATAAAACTAATGTTTTAAATCCTCCACTTATAAGGAATCCTCCTCCCATCAACACTACCAATCCCCCTCCTATCAACACTAATATCCCTCCTACAAACACCAACCCACCTATTGATATAACTGAACTTATTACACAAGTAATACATCAAATAAACATCATGGAAACAACTAAAACCTCTCAAATTATTAACATTCAACAACATTTATTGCACATGACTAGTCAACCACCTCAAGTCATCATGTCTCAACCAAATCAAAATTTTGTCCCTCCTCCTCTTAGAGATGCCAATGGGAATATCACCCCTCAACCTCTAATGAATAACTAAATTCTTCAAAATCTTCAAAATAAACCTTTATCCCCATTCATTTCATCCTTAAATATTGAAAACATTTCTCCAACTATCACATATAATGGGACTAAATACCCTACTATATTTCTTAAGTCTTTTGGTAATCTCTATAAGGAATGGGTCCAAACTAACACCTTTGCTACCCCCAATATCTTAGCCAAAACATTTTTTAGTGATGCACTTGAATGTTACAACCAAATTCCTAGACATTCCATCTCAAAACTAAATGATTTAGGAAATGCTATAGTAAAGGAATTCCAACATGATGACCTTCCTGAAAATTACATTAGCCATTTTATCAAATGCCAAACAACTTCCTAATGAATCTGCTCATACTTTCATCAAAGAATGGAAGTCTCTTTCTCGTAAAGTGGACCATAATATGAATTATGATACTATTTTAAAACTATTTGTCACTACTCTTAAACCTCCCCTTAATTACAAAGTTTGAATCTTTTCTTCTAAAACTTTAGAAGAAGCCTTAGACCAAGAAAAAAGGCAAGCCTTTCTTATGACTCAATTTGAAACACCTCAAATAACTATTAAATAACCTTTCCAATCATCTTATCATAACATTGATTCATCCAAGTTTCCCCAACCTCAAAATTTAGCATCTAATTCAACCAATTTTCACCCAACCCACCTACCCTTGAGTCTAGAACAACTTAAGAGTAAATTGACACCCTCTAAACCCATGAGCTTTAATCCTTCCAAACCTCCTCAAAAATGGTACAATATTGATAATTTTTATTGGTGGCATGCTACTATAGGTCATTCTCATGAGTCTTGTCATGATATTCACTGATTTATTATTCATTTCTTGCTTTGTTTACATTTTAATATTGATATTCTAAAAAAATAATTTTATCAAGACTATCTTCAAGCTTTTCAAATTCAATATCAAGAACCGCAATCACATCAACATAAAATACCTAGTGAACAACAATAATTCTCCCATATCCATACCTCATCTAATAATTTTTTTCAAACCATAGTTGATCCTTCTTCCTACACCAATAAGGAAAGGATAGATAACATGAACAACTTTAAACATATCATCACATCCATTGAACCTCAACCTCTTAGGTCACATGAACCAAAAGAGTACTTAGTTCAAATTCCTACTCCAAATCATGTTATACTTGGTCCTCCTTTACCTCATCTTCCTCTTCATACCTATTTTATACATCATATGTCACATTCATCATCCTTATAATTTTAAAAAAAAAACAAATTTACCTATCTCCAAATGCACCTACCAACCCAATGCAAATCATTTTAATGGTTCAATATTACCTCACTCAACCTCACATGTTGGGGAATCTTGCAATGCCCATCCACATGTCCCTTCAAACTTTGGGTCATCTTTCAATGTCCATCCCTATAAGTACTTACCCTTTGGGGCATCTTACAATGTCTACTCTTATTCTACAATCTATAATAACAAACAAATCCAGCTTCAAGAAACCTTTCAAGACTTATAGACTTGTATTTCACATGATCATATTTGATACAAACATTAACATAGATCTTAATTGTTCTTCTTATTTTTTGTTTCTTTATTTTTATGCATTTTAATTCTTTTAGTTTCATTTTACTAGCATCATTATTTTCCTTTATGTTATTTTTTTTATTACATATTACATTTAGAATTTTCTTTCATTTTGTCCTCATATATTTATTTTATCTTTTTATGTTATTCTTCTCCTTACGATATTTATGATTATTTTTCCCTTATTTAGCATCCACCCTCATGGGTTTCTCTTTTGTGATTTTGAATTATAAGACCATGGATAGGATCTATCCCTCCTCACAAAATACCACCTTTGCTTCTTTTCTCATTTTATTTTTTCACATTTTAGTTTTTGGCACCCTTGTGGGTTTCTCTTTTATGATTTGTAGTATAAGACCATGGATAGGACCTAGCCCTCCTCATAAAATTACCATATTATCATTAATTTTCTAGAAAATGCTTTTGATCCTTATTCTCAACTTTAGTTTTTGTTTCTTTTTATAGATGGAATTTGTACAAACAATATATGTTATCATGTTTTCCTCCATTTCCCACATTCTTATGATAAGGAATCACACTTTACTACCATTTTATCCCTTTTTTCCATTTGTCACATTTTTTTTCAATTTGAATTAATTAAAAGTATTCCATGTGTCATTCCTCTTGATTTCCCCTTCATTTTACTCTGCATTGGATAAAACAAGGTCAAAGTCAAGATATAACTTTTATTTTACCTAGATTTATGATACTCTTAGACCCCATAGTCTATGAAGTTCTCTCTATTACCAATCAAGTCCTAAGTATTCAAATGAAAGCCATATTTAGACACCCATGTTTGGTTTTCTAAATTTTTATGGAGGAAGAATAGAAAAATCCATCAAGAAATTTAAAATCCAAATCATTTAAAACAAAAGGCCATGATATACAAAAGGAAACATAAAAATATCAAAAGTCAAATCACACCAAAAGATGTGATTCCAAGCACATATATTATCTATAATTTAAGCTAAAACTCCACAGTTTCACTCACATAGAGCTGAGGTCCATTGGAGTGTGGTAAGCTAGTAGATTGGAATATGAGAATTCAAAAAAAATTATGGTGCTACTTAATTTCTCACACAAGTACCCAATCTTCATATTATATAGACAATTATATAATGGGTCCTAAGGAATGGAAAACATGTTGTGGGAAGGTAGGTCCATTTTAATTTTCATGCATATAGCCTTCATGGGATGATCTATGTACTAATTTTTTTGACCTAAGACTTGTGTGGCTAAGAGAAGTTCTTCAGATTACTTAAGGTTGAAATTCCTCTTGTTTTGGAAAACCTAATTTGAGTGTCTTGAATTTGATAAAGAGTTCATCTACCTTGGTTTTTCATTCATTCTCCCCTCTACCCATTTCATCTCCCCCCTTTCTAGATAAATTGTGATTCTAAATCTATTTACCCTCTTCTTTAAATTTCTTCTTCTTCACCTCTTAAAAACATGATAGCATTACGTTATTTTAATATTATCTATTCTTAGATTAAAAAAACATGTTTGAGCAACTATGGATTAGACCCTTACACCATTTACTTACCACACCATCTCATTTTCATAATAGTCATGTTATTAGGTGGTCTTTTCTTACATTATATCTTCAAAAAAGCACTAAGTTTGAGTTTTCATCCTTTAGAGATTTTTTATTTTCATTTCTCCATCATGTTCTTGTTTGATTTATGTGGACTTCCCTTATTTTTCATATTATATTTTCCATTATTACATGTTTCTCTTTATGTATGCCTTTTTCCTATTTGTCTCACATCTTCAATTACATTTCATTTTCAGTCCTTCATGTTTTTATTTTTGACTATCTTACATGAGCTTACTTTTCCCTTTCTTACATATCATTTTTCAAGTTTTCTTTCATGTATATTTCATTTATCATTCATGTTTTACATGATTCTCAATTTTATTTAGTATGTTCTACATTCTTTTTTGCTATTTATGTTTTACATGCTTTCCAATATTATTTACTATGTTCTACACTCATTTGTCATTCATTTTCCTTCATTTTTCATTCTTTTTCCATCATTTTATCATTTACTTACCTTAAATATTCTATCCTTGCCTTAACAATCCTAATTTATCATTTTTTTGTAATATCTTTGCCTTTACTTCTTTTCCACTATTATATGCCTATTTTCCAAATTTTTTTATTTTTGTCTATTTTTACACTAATATTTATAGGTTTGCCTAATGTTCTTCAAATTTTACACCTTCCTTTATTTTCAATTCTACTTATTTATCTACAACACTAAGGTAAGTAAAGGTATGTGTTTTTCAATTCTGTCTTTTCATTTATCTTATTTGCTACTTACTGCACTTTACTTAGAATTAGCATTGTGTGTTATCATGTTTTATCCCAAATCACCATCATATGTTGCACTTACATGAAATGTGATGATATTTGAGTGGGTAATATGTATACACATAATATTTTCACACTTTTATCACTTATTGAAACTTTTTATCTTGAAGAAACCTGTTGAATCTCAATCTTTCTGAGTGTATGCCTTAAGGGGTGCACTAGGAAAGGGGTGGGCAGACCATTGGTGATTCATAAGATTTTTATCTCTTTTTCCACTTTACATATACAAAATTGTCTCCTAAAACCATTTAACCTAATATTCTTCTTCTTGGTCTTACTCATTCTAGTCATTTGCCACATCATTATCCTCCTTTTTCTTGCATTGACCCCTTTTCACTAGTTGACTATACTAGGTCAACTGGGTTGACCATGTATAGTTTTTATCCTCTAATTACTATAAAATGTTGATTGGGTTGACATTTTACTATTTAGGGTTATTTTCACTTAGATTTTTTTTATCCCTTGACAAACCTAGCTTGATACCTAATGATTTATCTACCAAAAACATACAGGGTTTACTAGTTTAACCCCATATACTCAACATATTTGGAAATATTTAGGGCAAGATCTACCTATATATACAAGTTCATTTCCAACCATTTGAGATTATAGAAGAGAATAAGAATAAGTGTGAATGAACATCAGTTATTGACCACTCTAATTGAGAAGTAAAGCTTAGGGTTCCATACTTTATTTAGAGATATGAATCTTGTCTTGTGGAGAAATTTTTTAGATGCATAGATAGGTTGTGTATCCTAGATCTAATTTTTATCTGTTATCCTTATATAACATAACAATGTATTGCAAACCACCTTGGATAAGGGATAGATTGAGGCTTGGAGGGTTCATCTTCAAGGTAAGTATTCCTAACTTTATTTCTCCTTTGTAAGAGTAGATAGATAATGTAGTTGTGCTTCTCTTTCATGCATTAGGATTTTGTATAAATTGACATGATTATATGTCTTTTATGTATGTTTAGTTTAATTTGTTTTTTATAACCCCCACTTTGTGCCACAAGATTTGGTGTGCACTAGATTAGATTTACTTTATTTTTTATTAGAATAGAGCAAATATCAAAACCTAAGACTCTTTTAGGGTTGTTGCATGATTGTGTTAGACTATAGACTTTGGAACCCTTCCTATCATGGTGTATTATAATAAGTGATCCCCTAATCATGTCTATCATATCCCCATTTTGGTCATGTTCTTATTTAGTAAATATATTCCCAATCAGAAGTGTAGGTATTCTTAATTTCTTTGAGCTAGAATTGATTTATAGACAGGATGCATTTCTGACTGCATACACTCACCACCATTGTCTAAATTAAGAATGGAAAAGTGTGAACCTTTTTATTTTTCAACTAAGTGTAACCAATCAAAAAACTTAGTGAAAACTTTTGATTTGTTTTTCATGAAAAACACCCAAGTCATCCTATAAAAATCATCAATAAACAACACAAATTACCTACACCCTCCAATGGATGACTTTGTCATGTCACATACATCATTATGAATTAATTACAAAAATTTGTTAGCTCACCATGAAGAATTATTATCAAAATTTTCCCTATTTTATTTTCCCAAAACACATGACTCACAAAGAATACTATCTTTACAAAAAGTGGGCAACCCAATCACCATACCATATCTCTGTAAGACCACTAAAGAGTGAACATTCAAATGTACATAGTGGATATGTCATAAATATTATGTATAAATAATACCTATACCTATATCAATAACTATCACAAGTTCCATTGTTAGAGGAATCAATTTACAATGTAATCTAACCAAATTTCCATCCTCATAACCTATATACATGGTTTTATATACATCTATAATTGAGTTGATATAAATGAGTCCATTTTCAAGCATAATTTGATAACCCTTCATGTGAATAGTTACCAAATAAATAAGATTTTTTTATAATTTGGGATCATATCAAATATTCTCTAAGTATTTAATAGATCCATTACGAAGGAGAATACAAATTGACCCAAGATCTTTTGAATTATGCATCAACTTATCTACCAAGGATATCACAGAGAGAAGCTTCTTTAAAAGTATAAAAGAAGTCTGACTTGAATTTCATGTGTTTGGTTTCTTCTGTATCTAAAAACCACACATTTGTGAACTCATATCTAGCTTCATATTCCATATAAGTAATGTTCCATAAGGCATTGAATGCATATTCTTGAGAAACATTTCTAGACTCATCACAATCATGGTTAGCATATTGAATAGAGTTATACTTAATCAATTGTTATGGCCTCTAAATTTTTTCAAAAAGAATCCTACACTAAGAGGTAATGTGACCAAATTTCCCACATCTATGAAATTGATTGTCTGATCTACATCGACCTTTGTCTCTATAAGAGTTATGACCACATCCTCTATCACTCATCTCATTTGAATTAAAATGGATAAATTATTGATTTGAATAGTTTTTATGATGGTATCCTCTACCTTGGTTTTTAAATATACCTCCTCTATAATCTTTACCCCCTCTATAATTGTGCCCTCTATAGTTTTGTTGACTAGAAGAAGATAAACTAGGCTTAGATCTGAAACATGGGCTTCCTCAATTTTCTTAGATTTATTGGGTAGAGAGAGAACATGTTGAATAATGAACTCAATCAATTTATCAAAGGTGGTTCCTATGATCTTATCCTTAGTTTACTTGGTATCAATATTATTAAACTTAGACATGTATGCTCCCATATCTCCATCTTATTACAATGAAAAAGTAAATAACTACATGTGTATATTTATCTTTGTATGCTTAGGATTGTTATCATACAGATCAAATAAGGTTTTACATACAATGTAATTATGAGGATATATTTTAATATGTATATAAGTATCATGAGTAAAATAACACTTGATTAAATCTAGGGATTTAGAATCATGGATATTAAAACTATCAAGTTTGGCATGTTTTGGAGGCAATGTAGGATTTTCATTCTTTACAATATCCCATAACTCATTGAAAATTAATGAAGCTTTCATAAAATGTTTCCAATTAAAGTAATTATAAATCATTAATCTATCACCATCTGAAAGCAAATTCTAAATATTTGGCATCTTGAAATGAAAGAAAGTGTGATAAATGAAAGTAAGTGTGACAAATATGATAAATGAAGAAAATAACACACTCACCAATAGAACTTTGCAAAAGATAATGATTCTATGGTTTTTTCACTTAACCTCCATGTAAAGTGAAGAAGATATATCTTTGATGGCTTTTTCACTTAACCTCACCAACATATCAAAATATTACACCCTTATTTCACCAAAACAATAAATAGTTACACCCTTATTTCACCAGTTATACTCTTTTACATGTTTTAATCCCTTTAAAATATGTGAATAATGTAAAATATTCCAAATCAAATGGAATTTTCCCCCAAAAATAAAATAACTAAGTTTTACCTTTCACCAAAATGAAGATTTGAACCCTGGGCCTCCACCTTCTAAGGGTTCTTATAAAAGAAAGCTTGCCAATTGCTTTATGAGCATTTACAACATATATGAAGATAAATATATATTTAAAACATATTTTTCATCATGGATAATAAAAAAAATTACTTTTTCAAGTAAAAATAAACCATCTATGAATTTGTGAAAATGATTTGAAAAACTTCTAATTAGGTGAACCCCTCAAAACCCTAATATTTATCATGAACTACATCCAACTTTATACAAATGAAAAATATTATTGTTACATATTAATTACATGAAAAACCATCAAATGGGATGCCATGACTACCATATATATTTTTTTGAAGCTTGGATGGACTGCATAGCTCCATACAAGGCCACATAAAGGTGATTTTTGGTAGATTTAAGTAGTTTTGAGCATTAAAAAAGAGGTATTCATAAATATGAAGAATTTATGAGTTTATGAAACATCATGGAGGTCAAAAAAATTCTTACATAGGTTTTATAATCAATAACACACCTTCAAATGCTTTTAGAATGGATTCAACAGAGGTTTTTAGTAATCAGGGGCTCCAAAACTCAACAAAACTTAAAAAATATTCCCAGTTTAAATTAAAATTTATTTCACATGAATATTAAGTCTTTAAAATTCTAAAAATGGGCCGTGAAAATATAATAAATTGCTTTGGGGGATTTTAAAATGGTCAAAAAATAGTTTTTTACCTTTAAAAACTCTAAATGATAGAAATTTCAACAAATTCAACTCAAATTTAGTATAAGTATTTAGGAGTACATAAAAAAATATAGAATGGGTTTTCAAAGCCAAAAATTTCATATAAAATGTTTACTTGGTATATTTAGGCATAATTTTTAATTTAGATTGAAACTAGCAATTTCCATAGGCTTGAAAATAAAGAATCAAGCTTCAAAACAAGCATGACTAGATTATTACAAGCATATGTCCATGAAAAAATAATATTTTATTAATATTCTCAATAAAATATTAAATTATTCTATACCCTCCAATCATAGGCCTTGAAAAAGATTATTTAAAAACATTTAACTTTTGAATAATCAAATGTTTGATAGCATAAATCAACTAAAGAGCATACTTTATAAAATTCAATTTCATGTGAGTCTTGTCCATCCACATGAATGTATCTTTCACATCTCCTTACTGATATTACCACACCATTATTTTACCAAGTTACCATGCTATTATACCATTGATGGAACCTAAACAATTTAATTAACCAAGCAAAATCACTAAAAGTAAATCTTGTGCCCACTGAGGTGGGTCCACAAGCATTTTATTAATTAAATTAAAATAAGTACATGAAAAGGGTGATAATATTTTTTTAGCCCTTTTAAATACAAAAAACATGAAATTATAATATTTCACCTATGATTAGTAAAACCAACTAACCTAATAACCACTTCTCACAAGAATGCAACCCAAAAAGTAGTTTTAATTATTTAACTCAAAAACATAAATAAAAATAACTAAAAATTATTAAATGGGGTGTATTTATAAAATATGCATTCCCCTTTAAATTATTATTTACTTAAAATTATTTATTATTAACCTAACAACCTAACCTAATGTTAAGACTTTAGATCAAGTCCTAACAAACCTTAAGTCAATATAAGATCCTTAAGCATGTTTTTTCATGTGTTAACCTACTTTTATATTTTTAATATGTTATAAAATATAACATAATCATGGTTTTTGAAACATCCCATGAATATTGCACACATTTTCTAAGGTATTTCATGCCAAACCTTGTGCCTCTATTTTCTTGTGAATTCAAAATGTGTTCATAGACTTTGCATTGCTTTTGGAAATAGTCCTTTTTCTTTTGATATTTGTCTAATGCTTGTGAATTGGTAGATATTGATTAATAAAGTTTAGTATGATGATTATTATATTGAATATATTCTCACTCTACCACTATTTTTTGAACTTTTTTGAATTTCCCAATGAGGTACTAGTTATTCTATACCTTATACAAGAACTTGGGTAAGGGCATAAGTGAGTAACAACTCTACTAGGAAGGGCACAATGATGTGCATGGATAATAATGAGTTTTTATGACCCAAAAAACCCATTTATATCCAAATACTAAGTGGCTAAAACAATTATTAATGAAGTCATTATTGTGTTATTTACATGGTCTAGTTCTTGTGTTAGTTATAACACAATTATGGATCTCATTATGTGTTTCTATGCTAAACTCTGGTTGAAACTTTATTCTGTAGTTATTATTTTGGTGTGTGTATGATTATGGTTGTGATAGTCTAGACAACCTAAAATTGAATATGGAAAGTCTAATCAATCCTATTACTACACAATCTTAATTCAATGTAGAGATAACCTAGATAAGGATACTCATTCACTAAGAAACAAATAAAATTTATCTACTAAGTAAATAAAGGA
This sequence comes from Torreya grandis, assembly GCA_037957365.1. Classification (NCBI taxonomy): domain Eukaryota; kingdom Viridiplantae; phylum Streptophyta; class Pinopsida; order Cupressales; family Taxaceae; genus Torreya; species Torreya grandis. The sequence goes on along the minus strand of JARHVA010009551.1, from coordinate 203,345 downwards.
AAGAGTATAGGACTAAAAATATTTATCTTGGAGTAGACCCATAAAGTATCAATATCCCCACTGGTTCAAGTGGATATTATAAATAGATTTTATGGTTTGAATAATTAAAATAATTGTATAAATACCTAATATAGCCTTGGCTAGGACTCCTAATGAATCAGCTTATTACTCTCTAAAGACACCATAAGATATGATTATTCAAGATAAGGATCTAGATAAGAAAACTCATCAAAATATGACTTAGAGAAAAAGTGGGAGCAAAACCAGAGAAAATAGAGTGTATATGATATGATTGGAATGAAATATAACCACTATACATAATGATTCAATACCCAAAACCAACCTTAAACACTAATTCAATGTTATTGGCTTGACATATATAGTTGAACTAAGGTGCATGACATAGAATGGTATCATCTAGGTTGATACATTAAATATGTTAGGAGAAAGTATTATAAATACATTAGGCTAGTTGATAAAACACGTGAAGTGTAAAATGAACTAAACATATGGTAACACGCTAGTTGATTCCATGAGATATAAGATAAATTGGCACACCTAAATAGGATAGAATGGAATGAGGTAAAGAGAAAGATAATTTGAAGAAGCTAGAATGATAATAATAATAATTGTGTAATCATTATATAGTAACAACATCTCTCTAAAATTATCATGAGCCTACCCACCCCTTTTCTAGTGCACCCTTTATGGCATGCACTTGGGAAGACTGATGTTTGTCAAGTTTTTGTAAGAGAAATCACTAGTAAATGACAAAGTGAAATATATTATGTGTATATATAATGTATTTTATTTATAAAATATTATGTAGAAATGGTTATAATTTT